>JAHWFP010088697.1:0-22043 GCA_023313725.1 Lithobius niger
TTATTAGACATTATGCATTATGCAAGGTGCACTGAAACACCGCATTCCTTGAAAATTTGAGACTTGCGAATTTGCCTGACGCCGTCAATTAGTAGCAAATAATTGTGTCAATATTATAATTTTGAAAGTGTAAAATTCTGTTCAATCATTGTACACAGCTCAAACGTTTGTGCCAAATGAAAATCCGCTTATGGTGCACCTTGCAGATATTGTTCACAGATTCCTACAATTGCAGTCCTATCCAGGCTCATGTGTATATCAGTGGTGGGAGTCAAGCTGGCCGACTAGACGGCTGTCACGTGTTGACTTGCGTGTTTTCTCGACAAAAAAAACAAAATATAATACGGTAAGTTTTATCAAAAAGCTACGTTGCATTGAGATAACATCGTCCATGGCCATGTTATCTAATCGTACCAACAAATCTGTTCTATTGTGGATCAGCTTCAATGTTTTTGCACGTATTTTAACTTGGCCATGGCATCTGGAAGGGGAAGTGCAGGGGTAACTGCAGGGGCGAGAAAAGAACGGGGGGCCGCCAGGGGCCCCTCAGCGCCAAGAGGTCGTGCCCCCCAACGGGGGAGGCAAGCTACTTATGGTATTTTATTTTTTTATTTTATTTTTTTTTATGTTTAAGAAAAGCATCTCACTTCCTTGTTAACATTCTCACAGAAATTTCGAACTTTATTTATTTAGTCATCGATTTATTTTCTAACTAGTGATTGGGGAAACTAAAGTTTGAAATTTCAGTTGAAAATCTAATTACAGTCGGGCGCATCTCCATGGAGTGACTGACTCCATACTGCGCTGGTAGGACAAATGGTTAACGCAGTCTTGGGTGGAAGGGGTCCCTGGTTCGTGCCTGACCTCAGCAACCCATGGCATTTGCGGGAAGGAAAGGCCTCTGTGATGTCGCGTGCTCATGTTGATTGTGGCACACAAAAGATCCTAGAAACGCGCAATTGGCATTACCTAGCAAAATTGTTCCCCTCGCCTTTTGGTGCCGTGGCTTCGGCTGGATGAGGACAAACTATGATACCCCTTTGCAGGTTTAAAGTGGCACTATCAGCGATTGAAAGTCTGCAGAATCTGGCAATGTCTAGCGCTATCTGGCTTGCTTGCACCAAGTGAAGGAATGCACATCGGCATTTCTTTTAACGAAACAAACAAGCCACGACCTCCTTAATTATTGAGTGAAAATTTGGTTCTTCCTCGTGCACCTGGGAGAAAGCTGTAAAGGTTAACAACATCACTGCCGCTAGATGGCACCATGGTATTTTCGTTTGCATTTCAATTGGTGGTAGTTCCACTTTAAAGTGGAGGCAATAGTACTAAAGTATAAAGTATAAATACGAATCCAAGCACAAAAAAGTCCGTAACGTTGTCGCTCATTACTGTGGAACACTGCATTAAATTTACTTCCAACAGAGTTGAAATTCTCCATATTTCGCTTACTTCCACACTCCAGATAGTTCCTTACCTAGCTAATTTTCGACTGCAGCCTGCAGTCTTCTTCAGGCTCTTCGAAGGTAAGTTTATCTTCTGTTTACATCCTTCGTTGTGTACACGATCGCCATCCGAGTTTGAAAAGACTGCAGGCTGCAGTCGAAAATTAGCTAGGTAAGGAACTATCTGGAGTGTGGAAGTAAGCGAAATATGGAGAATTTCAACTCTGTTGGAATCCAAGCACAGCGAAAATCCAAAAGGACAGAAAAAAAACCCGTGGAAGCCACAAACTATCCCGTGGTTTTGCATAGGGACAGGCGACATTTAAAGACCCCGAGGGAGGGTACACATCTGACGTCATCAGGGAGAGCATTCCACGCTCTGACCATTCTGACACCAAAGCAAAACCTTCGAACATCCACCCGACATCGCCGAAGAAACAAAGTATGAGGTCCAGCAAACAACCTATCCACCCGAAGAGTCAGAAGCTTCCTCTAATCGATGTCAACGAGCCCACTCAGGAGCTTGAAGACACAAATCAAATTGAGATTTTGCCTTCGATCAGCAAGGGTTTCCAACCCAAACGAGCCCAGCCGATCCTCGTATTCAAAATGCCGTAAATTCCAAAACATCCTCGTAAATCTCCTTTGCACCGCCTCAATGTTCCTAATGTCACCCAACAGATACTGTTGTTGTGGTATTGTTGCATTTTTCAGCAACTTAACCTACCCTCCCAAAATTGTTGGTAATTCTCCACTTTCCTACTCATTTAAGTTGCTTCGCTTCACAAATCAGGCCTTAGAAAGTTTAGGATGCTATGGGGAATAGGGCTGGGGTGTAAAGACTGAACCTGCAAGATGCCCCCTCAACATTATTGTAGTCAGAACTGCTAGGAACAATACGAAGACCCCAATATGTCATCTACATGATATACTTTTGTCAATGTAGTCAGTACAGGAATGGATCTAATATTGAAAATTCTCTGTGCGTGATTCGAGCTCGTGTGGGTACGAGTATAAGAGTGGCATTGGGGTTTATGACAACGCATTACTCATTTTCTCTATGTTCTCTCTGATGCTCTTGGGTTCTCCGCAAAATTGTAAAGCAAACACTGTAAGACCTTTCGTGTGCAGAACTGTGTACCACGTTCTCCTCTTCTAAAGCATCTCTGACTTGGTTTTCATTGCAGTCTGAAAATACTTTGATCTGTGGAATGTGCCAAAATTAGGTTATAGGTCATTTACTCTACGGATTGCTAGCACCTCCTTTTCTTACAGTCATTGGCAATGGGAGTAGGCTGCCAGTGGATGTTTTCTCTTCTCCTAATCTAAGTAGGTCTGTGTTTAAAAACTGCCTTGATAAATTTGATCGGTAGTCTGTTGATACTGAGGTGGACTTAACAAGTTACTTAACACCGCTGTAGGGATTGGCCAATAACTGGATAGGTATCGGCATTGGCCAATTTTCATCCCATAAGTGGATGGGTTCATTTGTCCGTAACCAATCTCATCTTTCCTGCCGGATGTGCCTTGGGCACTTGGCGTGCCGACTTTCAGTGTCCAAAATCGCTCCGGTAAACAAGATAGGCCTTAACTTCACGAACGCACGCATTATTTCCACATCCAGTTTTTTCAGTTTCAATTTTTGAAGATCTTATTTATGATTAAGTAGGCTATATTAATATTTCATGGTATAAAACAAATTGAATATCGACATTGGGTCAGATTGGGTCTCATCAATCCCGATCTGTGTCGGCTGATCTATTTCCTCTGTCCACAATTTCTCTACAATTGTTATAATATGATTGAGTATTTGAAGGTTAGTACATGGCAAGGGATGGATTGGAAGGATTGAGACTAAGCAGCCTCTTGCATGCTAAGGTCAGAACTAGAGATGCGCCACGATTTGTGTGTGTGGTTTTCATACATCATCCTGTGCTCTGAGGAAAAATTACTTGCCGTGCTTGGGTCCAATTTGGCATTCTTAGGTAGGCTATGTAAGTTGAATGCAAGCTGCTCTCATTTACAGAGATCTCTAGACTGACTGTTTCACCCTTGTTTGAGCTCATCAGTACAGAATACGCTGTGGATGACAGCAAAGCCACCTTGCTGGGGATAATTTAACAAGCACAAAACTGGACTGGTTTCAGCAGGCTAAAAGCAGAAACTACTGCTTGTTTGGGGCTCCATTCTATCGAATGTTAAGCGCCCAAATTTAGGCCGAAAATGGCAGTTGGTCACTTGAAATCAAGTTTCCCTCCACATTCAGTAGCATGGCGCCCCGCACAAGCAGTTGTTTCTGCTGTTTAGCTTACCTAAACCAGTCTGGTTTTGTGCTTGTTGTTATACTATGTTAAAATTATTTGAATCTTGCAAATGAGGCTAAACAAAATAAAAAAGGAAGGATATGTCGCACTATCGAGCGCAATGCTACATCCATGCTCTTAAACATTATTATTTCAGAATACCCTAATTAAATCCAAAAATAAATAGAAAATACAAATTCAACTTTGTGTGATCGGGTAGTAGCCTACATGCCATAAATTACTGGTGGTCGAGCCATGATGAGGTTGAAAGCCATTTTTTGTGACACTTTGGGTGTGAATTAAGGATGGAAAGCCCTTTGAATAAAATAAATACAGATACAAACCTATTTACGTTGCCTTTTGGACTTATATGTCAGACTGCCCAAGCGGGGAATCGAACCCATGACTTTTGGAACCAAAGGCCGAGGTCCTACCGCTGAGCCATACTGTGTCAGTATGGCCGTGTCAGTATGGCTCATCGGTATGGCCTCGGCCTTTAGTTCATCAGGTTGTGGGTTCGATTCCCCGCTTAGGCGGTCTGACATATAAGTCCAAAAGGCAATGTAAATAGGTTTGCATCTGTATTTATTTGGTGTGAAACTAGTGTATTAAATAGTTGTATTTTTTATTAGGTAAATTGAAAAATAATATAAATAAAAAGGATGTAGCTTAAGCACAGCACTGAAATCTTTGCCCGAAATTTTAGAAAGTGTCGAAAGATTGTCTATCAAGTTGTCGAACAGGTTTGTATGTTTTCTGTAGTGTGAAGCAAAAAGTAAGAATTGAGCCTATAAGGCAGAATAATACTATTTCCAGAAGCTAAGCTGCCCAGCGTTGTACAAAAGCTATTTTTGAAACAAATAGCGCACTCTGTTAATCACAGTAGATGTTTGGTTTATTAAAGGGACCTCTAAAGTTCCGTTTTGTTAAGTGGGTTTATTCAAAAGGAAAATAAACAATGATTCTTGACATTGTTGGATATTTACGCGCGAACGATTTGTTGTTTACTTTTGAATTTGCGCGTAAATATCCAACAATGGAAATAAACAAAATGTCTTATAAAATACAAGACAAGAAAATGTGTAACCAAAAATTCTGTCTACCAGAAACGATCATTTTTCAAAGTCGGGATGACAACTGTATCAGCAAATTTTCGATGAACCGTAAATTTATTGCACCGCAGTTTGTTATCTCGTCAAGCATTGAATTCAAAATTATGCTGAATCCTACATGTTACATCAGGATTGAATTCGGCGGCCGACATGGCCGTCTATAGATGTAAGGGAAGGCGCCATTCTCCACTTGCTTGCCAACTTGTCAGTGCACGAGATGGTGAATATTGGGGTTGGAAGGTGGCAGTAAGTTTGCAGTGTAACAAATTTATGGTTTGTCGAAAATCTGCGGTACAGTTGTTAGCCCGACTTTGAAAAATGAGCGTTTCTGGTATGAGTAGTGAGTCTGAAATTCGGAATTGAATACTTTTACCAAAATATGAAAGGACTGGTTCATGGCAAAGTGATAAATGCTATGACTAAAGGTCGACTGATGCAGATATTAGTAAATTGGTTCGGTATCGGGTAGCGGTTTTGGTAAAATAGGGCCTATCAGTTTTTGCGATATTCTGCCCAAAAATTGAGTTGATGTTCCAATCGACCTAGGCTACACCATTCGAACCGTTTTTACAAGTGCGTTCATACGGTGCTAATTTCAAACCAATAGCTTCACTTAGCATCAAGTTATTCAGCAAAAGCCAAAAAACAGGTTTACAAAAATACATATTACTGCAAGAAGCTTACCATAGAGGTTTACTTTGGGAATTTTTCATAAAAAAATTGATTTTCAGTATTACGGTAATAAGCATAAATGGCTTTAGTAGGCAATTAATTTCTGAATACAGAAAAAACATTAACTTAAATGGGGGTAACTGCACTGAAGTATCAGCTTCGTTCTGTATCAGTAGCGGATCGCATCGGTGAAAGGTTGGTATCAACCGAGCCTTAGCTATGACTGAACAATGTGTATTTTATTAAGTGTGTATCATTTTCATTATTAATACTGTGTCTTTTACACTGTGTTTAGGAACTGGACACTACCAAAACACTAACTCACATGTTGCTATGGGGCAAAGGCTGTCACGTGACCGTCCCTGCAATGATCCGTACGAACCAATTCGCTGGGTTGATTTTCCATTCCTTAAAGAAGATGCGACGATATCGGTCGTAGGGCAGTCCAAGGTACTTTTCATTCTGCGGGGACTGCCTGGAAGCGGCAAGAGTTTTATTGCCGAACGGTTGCGTGCTACCTACTCACGAGCCAGCGTTTGTTCAGCCGATGATTACTTCTCACGTGATGGAATTTATCGCTGGCAACCACATCTGCTACCCCAAGCGCATCAAAGTTGCCGTGACCGTACGACTTCAGCTATCCGCAACAACCGCACCAATGTTGTAGTCGTGGACAACACCAATATCACGCTCGAAGAACTAGACACGTACATAAACCTAGCCAAAGACAATGGTTATATTGTCGTAATTGTAGAACCGAAAACACCCTGGCGGCGAGACCCCAAGCAGCTTGTTGGCCACTCTATCCACGGTGTACCGCTCAACGCTGTTAAGAAACGGTTGGACCAGTGGGAGGTGGCCACTCCCCTCTACATTGCCTGGTTTCTCAATGAGGCTGATGCGCATGCCCTGGACGCAGTTGCTCAAAATTATCTTGATGAATGCAGCCGCAGCACTGTCTTCACTAACAACTTTCGACAATACGCCCCTTGCAGCAAAGGTGAGTATTTCCCACACATTTGTCTGTTTACTTGTCTACGTACAAAAAGGTGTAGTCTACCATGAAATACAAGCGGGAAGGAACATAACTGTCTCATGGATTCTTGCCTGGCCTTAGCCAACCCAGCAACCCTTGTACATTCGGAATGAAAATTGGTGCCCTCTGCAAAGTTGCTCGTCCGTTCGATTACGGCCTGGTAAAAGATTGTTGGGAATTTATTAGCAAAATTGTCCCTATCAGCCTATAGAAAAGGACATTAAATGAATATGTATAAATATTTTTTTTCAACATCAAATTCAAAATGTACGAGGCTCTTTTGACAAAAGTAAAGTTTACATTTCTTGACATATCAGCAACTGGTGGTAACACTGGTTGTATAAAGAGTTAAGACATCGAAAAAGTTCACAAAAAAATCACAAATTGTACTAAAAGCACAGTCCTTTTCTTAAACGTTCGAAGAGAATCGTTCCTCTTCTCTAGAAGCAGTAAAACAATAAATGAAAAATAATCACTACATGTCGGTTGAACATCAAACAAAATTCGAAACACGCTCTGAAGCAGAGCAAAACCACTGATCTTTACGATTCGTCTGGAGTTGCTTGAATGCTGTTAAAGTAATTCCAGTGCTTGTCGAATTTATCCATCAGGTCCGGGGAGAACGAAACCCTTCAACCAAGTAAATTGAAGGGCCAGTTAGGTTCACAAGTGGCTTTCTGCGACGAGAGAATCTTTTTATCATCAGGGACTCAAGTCCTCGGAGGTGGGAACTTTGTGCAGTGTTCGAGTGGAGCAGAACAGAAGCTTGGTCCCAGGCAATGTTATTATGTTTCTTCCCTTGCGGTAGTGTTGAGCATTGCTGTTTAGTTTCTCTCCCCGCCGAGTGCCCCCCCCCCCAATGTTCCTTGATCCAAATCTCCAGCTACTGTTTGGTTTCGCTGATGTAAATCGTGTTGTAAACCACCTTGCTATTTCTACCAACTTCAACTTCAGTCGGCGACAACTTGGGCTTTGTACCAGTAGGACAGGTAGGAGCGGAGGGAAAGGGATGGTCGTGGTGGTTAATTTTTTTGTTCCGAGTGGGGTACTGGTGAGAGATCTGGTTGGCGCTTTCATTGGGGGGGGGGGGGTGGCTGTCAGGGGCGATCCAGTCTGCCAATATTATTGAACAAACATACCATGGTTTAATGTGTTTTCGATAAATCTGGAAACTGCAACATTATGACCAAAGCTTTGACCTGCAAGTCTTTAGGAACAATGTAAACCACACCTAGGTTTGCATGAATTTTTGCTTTGGTTCATTGGGTCTGTCATTAAACTTATTCCGTATCTGTTTGAAACAGCTCTTATGCGTTGCCATATACCATACTTTGTGCGAGTTGTTAGTATGTTCACTTGAAGCCTTCGTTTAAAAACAGGTGCATTTAGTTCTAATTACATTCCGAAGTGACGTGCATCCATTTTTGTGGATCTTAAACTACTATGGCATCATTCCCCCTCTCCTCCAAACTAGTTACGTTTTTTTTGTTTCCTGAAGACCTTTGAATGTATAGGCTATCTACGACATTTTGTTTCCATGATTATGTCTCTCTCCGTCCCTGTCCCCCATCCCCCATCCCCCCTCCAAAAAAAAAAGCCTCCGCAAACGTAAAATTCACACTTTTAAGTATTTTTAAGGTAACCAACTCTTTCGTATGAATTTTAGGCTTATCATTTGTTGTGATCTTTAACAACAAAGGGCACTCATTACGGAGTTAAAATGTTGCAAGTTAATCTTGTTCATTTATTGACGTACAGTGGTTTACAATTACGAAGCAATTAAAATACGCGACATCAGTCGTACAAACAGTGATTACCAGGCATCGTTGGCACAATAGGAATGATCAACGACATGCGCTGAGTAGTAAAGTGTGTAGTCGAGAGTTCTCGCGTTGAGTTGTGGGAGCATTATGCAGGCAGTCATATAGGCTTTTCTTATGATGGATAGTTAAAGACTATTTTTTTTTTGTCTTTATAGATTTGCACCAGTTTTTCAGTAACTACACAGTTGGTGATGGTCCCCTACACTGCACTGCAAATTATTGTGGAACAGAGAAGAATCCTGGGGACAGAGAATACGCAAAGCGCAAGGACGTTGCCGAAGCTCTTGGTCGTGCCCATACACTAACAATAGTAGGTTTTATCATCACACCGCGTACATTTGGTGCTAGAATACGTCTCGGTAAGCAGGAGCTGACATTATGGAATCAAGACGATAATGAACCTATGCCACCAACGCTGACTCCGCCATGTGAGGTTGAGGAATCAACGTTAATATCCAAACTCGAACACCTGAGTGTTTCTGACAAAATTTCACCGTGCACGGCTACCCTGCATTGGAATCGAGAAGACCTCATTTCAAAAGAGAAGTTCTCCCCAACGAACGGTAAGGGCAGCCGGGCCCATCTCACGCTAGGCTGTTCAGCTCGTAATAAAGCTGTCCAAACAGGTCTCGATCTTCTCGACATCATTCGATGTGAACAGAAACTGGGAGTTAGGCAACCAGAGGCCCTCTTTCACGTGCACCAGGGAACGGCATGTTATTATGGGGAGGGTCGCTGGGCAATCTATCTTAATAAAGCCATCACAGTGCAGTCCATTTTTGCAGGATTTTATATCCCCACAGAATAGACAGGTGTGTGGTTGACAAATAGGCGTAATAATACTACACCTCGAGTTAAATTCCTATGGGCAACTCATCTGAAATGGATAAGCAAGCAGCAAGTAAGTAACTGACAAATATTCGCTATCTCTTTACTGGCAAATCTCATTTACGCATTTCGTGTTATCCTTTAAATTCCAAAGCAGGCTTCTAAACACCAAGATCGAAGGCCGTGCTGTCCTTATCAAACAAACACTTGCTAACAGTTTAATCTCATCAGGGCCCAAATGGCATAAATTGTTTAGGCACTGTGATCAGATGAAACCTTAGCCCAACACAACAATAAAAGAGTTGTAAAGCCATTAAAAAAAAAGAAAAAATTGGGTCTCAGGCCCAGCCCGCATCGATTTTTTGACAGGAAATAAAAAGAAACGACGCGGCAAAAACAGCAGTTATACATCAGAAATGGTCCTAATGAAAAACAAAAATATAAAATTACCATTCTTGTCACAAAAACGTCCATAACGTTGACGCCTATTTCTGTGGAACCATTCTTGTCATTAATAATTGTATGGACACATGGTAAGGAGAATTGTGAAGCAGTCTTCTCTATTTTACTCAAAATAAAAAGTAATTTCCCAAAATGTAAGAAAAAATAGGGCCAAAAAATAAAAAATAAAATTCCGCCTGCACAGATTCCTGAAGAAAAAGGCCCGAGAACCAAATTTCTTTATTTAAGTGGCCTAACCATATTTTTTAAACTAGTACCAACCAAACTGACTTCTGTGGTTCTAGCAGCATTTTAATAGGGTGGTTTAGGTTTCAGATGTGCTGACTTACTAGCCTTTTAACAACATTAGTTGTAGTATTTCAACGAAACATTAATTACCATAACATGGTTGCGGCAAGCTGGATTAACATTGGACATCACGGAGCTTTTAATTATTATCAATTTTGTTTTTGTAGTTTGTGTAATTTTGTGGTAAGGCACAGTTGCATCCAACTGGGCTGTGAAAGTTGCATTGTAAAAGTTTGTGCCACAGTTGAACAATTTCATGCACTAGTTCGTATTTAGTGCTAGTACTTTTAATAAAAGTCAAGAAACATTATTGAAAAACAGTAAGCTCCTTTATCAGATGGATGGAGGGAGCGGTATGGATAATCGATCAACAACTTCCTGCCATTTTCCAGAAGAAACAGACACTTTTCACCAATTTTTTCTGTTTGCAAAACAAATCAACTTGCTTGTCTTGCAGTGAGGATGCACCGAGAACTGTGGCGTAACGATGGAGGGAAATAAGTGTACATAGTATCGTGGGGCGTCGAACCAGAAACTGACAGAAAATGAGGGAGGGAACCATGATCAGCACATATCATATTGGCCCCAGTATAAGGCAGTATTTTTACCGAATTTGTTCTTTTTTAAACTACGTATCCGCTACCGTAACTGGTTTATTCGTAATTTTGGCCGATTTTGAAGTTTGATAATACAGCATTTGAATCGTGTTGAGAGCTGTCCATTGGTGCTAATAAGAAGCTCAAACAGTTTGTAAATTCTTTATCAAAAACTAAAATGTAACCAAAAATGAACGTTCAAAATTGTTACGGAATCCACAATAAAAAAAAAAGTTGATGTGTAAACAAACCTTCACAAAAAGAAATATACTTTGAATCGGCATTGGAATTACAGTAGTTAAGGACATGTAATTTTTACGATAATACTAGGGCAGTTTTGCAGTGCATTTTGTTGAGGTGAAAGTGCAATTTTGATGAATTTCGATAGTTTTGTGGTGATGGAGGTGGTTGACTTTGGCGACGAGATCTCATTGTCTAGTATGCTAACGAAATGTACGATATTGACAAATAGTTCAACGGAGCACTAAAATAGGGGTGCACTGTGTGATGATTGCTACCAAACATTCTAATACAGATATGCACTATGTAAGTGATTGGTGGTGATCGACTACTCGCTCACGGCAACTTTAAACCACACGTGTTGGTAGATGCAGCACTCACCCAAGTATTGTGTACTAGCTTGTTTTTCATTAAAATTATTGCAACTTTTTTCTTTTCGTGTTTGAATTTCAAACAAAACCAATGTGTGGTTGACTTTCCCATTTTTTTGAACTTGTGACATTTTGAAGGATTTACTGAATTTTGCAAAAATTAAGGGTGTTTTTTTTTTTTACTAGTTAGAGATTGTTTGCCTACCATTGAAGAATAATTTTTACAACTCTTTTAAAAATGTTGGGAAATTTGCTATTTTTCAAAATCGCAGCAATTACACGTCCTTAATAACTTTAATAAATAAATCCAAGCGCCCAAAGGGCATTACAGGATTACGGCTGCAAAGCATAAAGCATGCAAACAGAACTAAATAAATTGGTAAAGATACATTCACGCATATTAACTTCACAAAGCAGTGTGAAAAACACTGCTGAAAAAGAACAAAAAAAAAAAAAAAAAAAAAAAACAAGCTATGCACGAATTGTTTGTAACAAAATATTACCTGACATAAATTAGTATGTGCATGCAGGATATAACTGAGAAAAAGTAAATAATATACGTTAATATACGTTAATATACGTTAATGCCAGGGTACGTGTGATAGAATTTTAAGCCTAAGTCATCCGCATTATTGTCCCCATTTATTGTTGTCGAATTTGTGGGCCTGAAACTGCAACTCGCCGTCTATTTGAGCCGCATTACATTCGGCCAGTATGGTATTGGCTTGGCAACTACTTTATTCTATACAATTTTAAGGCAATTCTCGACAAAGTCAACTCGTGACGAGGATGTTGCATCTTGATCAAAATAGATAAGTTAGTTCCAGAGATAATCTTCCTTACGGGAACTGACAAACTAGTTGCCCAAACTGTTACACTAATGAAATTGTGCGTTTTGTGTGGTTGTTATAACACTAACGATTAGTTTCCAAAATGAACACTGCTGATAACGTTCATGTTACTGTGATTACTGTGCAAAAATCAGGGGCCTTGTTTGGTGAAAAAAAGAGATGCGTGTTTTTAAAAATTTAAGGAAACTTATTTTTGTAAGCACTTTATTGTTGAAATAATTATTTATAAATGCACTGTGGATTCTAGTCTTAATAAAATATTGTTAAGTTTTGTTGAGTTTAATTATTAAAGCACTTGAAGAAAAGATGAAATATTCCATCATCACAAAATTGGTCGCTATAATTCAAGCTGCTCCCACCCACAGAGCTCTGTAGACTGGCTGTTTCAACCTTGTTTGGGCTCGTAAGTAGAGAAAACTCTGTGGATGGATGAGAGCAAAGGCAACTTCGCAACTTGCAGGTAGCAATTTTTTGTACAAGCACAAACCCGTACCGGTTTCAGCAAGCTATAAAGCAGAAACTACCACTTGTTTGGGGTTCCGTTCTACTGAATGTTAGGCATTTTTTTTTATTTTTAAGTCTATTAATGGAACTTGATCACTTAAATCAAGCTGCCTTCGCCCATAGAGATCTCTCGACATACTGTTTTGCCCTTGTTTGGGCTCGTCAATTGGCAATTTACCATCCTCCCCCCACCCCGTTGTCAGCAATCGTCATCAATTACCACCACCCCTTCTCCAAAATTAGTTGTCATTCTTGGCTTTCTACCTCCTTCCCTCAAAATTAAGAGGTACGAGGGTTTCAGGTTTTCTTTTCTTGATGACGTAATACTGAACGTTCCTTTCTCTGCAGGTCAGGTAAAGTTGGAAGGGCACGTCAACACGTTGGTTATTTGAGCCCAAACTGAAATGTGTAAGCCTGAATTTGTGACATCAATACAAGTATTAAGCCTCCATCAGTTGATATGGAATCTATTCTACACACTCTGCCACCATAACAGAGGTTCCCGGTTTGAATCGTGGGATTTGCGCTTCATGCCGTACTACCTAGTTTCTTAAATTGTTTGATCAAGTTCAAAATTGAGCCGGTTCATATGCACAAGCTTTGGCTTGCTTCAGTTAAGGTCACATTCCTTCTTGACCTATAAATCGTGTATTAACACATGGGCTTGTGCAGACTTGGCAAAAATGTAGGGTGGGCGTTAAATAAAGAATAATCTGTTTTCTCACTTTCCTTCTGGATATCTATCACAGAAAATTTGGTGTTTGAAACTTTTTTGATTGTTTTGGAAAGGTCAATTTTTACATCCTTTTAATTGCTGTAAAGAGGGTGAGACAAGGGCTGCGGGAGGGGCATCGGAGGGGATAATTAAGGTTCATTAACGATCAGGTGCAACTCTTATGTGCCACAAATACTCAGTTTACTGATGTAGATTGACAACATTCATTACATATTCACGTTGATTCGGGCTTTGGCCGCATCTCAAGTCTGGTTCTTGCCGTTCTGTTCACTGTAGCTTCCACACCCGTCATCGAGCAAAAACCCACTGCTCAAGCTCAGGGGCTCAGACGGAAGGGCTAAGAGCCCCTGATATAACAGGGATGCAAGGCCCAGTGAGAGAGGAATGGAGTCCATGACGAGGGGGGGGGGGGCCGAATTTAATACATAAGTTATGGTAATATGGGTGTATTTCCTATGAAACCTCGAGCCTATCATTTTTGTAAGAATATACTTAATAAATAACCATGTTAATAAAAGCTCTAATTAACGGAAAGAGCAAGACTAAAGGCTTACTTACACCCTCCGCAGGTTTATTAGATTAATGTTACTTGAGCCGATGTTGCGGACTCGTTACAAAACTGATTATTTCTGCACAATTTTTGGCCATGCAACAATCACCTTCAATCCTGTGCAACAAGACTAAGAGATCATTTAAGTCAAGCAAACAATTATCAGACTTTTAAGCATCCTTTTGCCATTCTTTTAATCGCAACAATGTAGAATTGTGAAATTGAGATGTCAAGTTTCATGTATCAACCATTGTATTTGGCTCAATATCTCAAACGGTTCCGGAGTTAGCGATATTTCAGTGAAAGTTGCAGATATCGATACCAGAAATGTCTGCAGCCGACCCGATCCAGTATCAATATTCAGCCTTAATTATTAAACAAAGTTTATTTGTATTCTTAAATGTAGCTTCTTTAAAAATGTCACATCGCTTACTTTGAAAATTCGAGTCCATGTTTTCGTTTTGTACGCTTAGATTTAAAAAATGTAGCTTCATTTCTCTTCAATCTGTTTATTAATTTTCACGTTATTCAAGTATCATTCCGTTATTAGCACGTGGAAGGAAAGGTTAAGGGTCACCCATAGAACATTGGCGACCATTTTGTTTTGCAATCCGCAGCAGCGCTCCATCTCGGAAAGTTGTAGGGTTCACTAGTGCAGCACGCTGCGTAACTTTTAGAACACGATCGCATGCATTGCAGCAACCTTTTAGGATTAGTTTTTCGAATTTCCAACAGACCAAAGGAATATGGCTTTGTTTAGGACAATAAACGGTGATTTGTGACAGCCGGGCCCCACAAGATAAACCAGGGACAGGCCATTACTGCAGAAGCAACCCTTAAGGCGGCTTCACTGTAGAGTAGGAGCAATAAGTAACTAAGTGTGGATTTATTGCACGAACACCAGCTCTCAATGTCTCCCTTACTGACGGCTATAAAAGCAGATGTAAGAGATATTAGGACAAATACTTCACACGCATATTGGCGCAGATCATAGCAAGACAGGGAACCAAGGTGATGCAGCCTAAGACATAACATCGAAATCCGAAGAAGCTGTAGAAACGTGTTTAAAACGGCATCAGTAAATCGATCAAGTCAGGTTCACCGATCCTCGGGCAAGGAGGATGGCAAGATTGGGAGTAAACTGGGTCTAAAACAATAATCTGTGTCGTCTTGGTCGTTTTCAATCTCAAGCAACCTTACAGATTTTTGCTTGTTGCTAACCGAACGTAATACCCTAATGCCAACTTGGTCAATTAAATCATCCATAATAACAAACACTATTAGGGAAGATAATTTAAAAAAAAATGTTTTACTCAAAAACTGGAATGTACAATATAATATACAAGGACAAAATGGAATGACAAGTTGAGTTATTAAGACGACGGGTCTTGCAATATCAAAAACATTTAAAACATTCAAAATGTCCAACACACAGTACACAAACTTGTCCAATAAGTCCCAATGCCGTTACTGACTGTATCACAAATAGAATTCACACCAATCGAGTGCCTTGCAATGCTACGTTCGTATTCATCACACACAAGTTTAACATCAATTGTCTTCGATAATAAGGATGGTTGTTTACGATGGAAAACCTTAAGAATCCTCCACAGCACCACCTATGGGAACGTTCAAGCGTATATGGAAAATGTTCCATAGCGTCCCGGTAATCTGCCCAAAGTGTCCCAGCTTCATACAGTGGTTATCCATGTTAATGTCTAATTTTCTCCCGTGACCGTCCCTCTGGTCTCTCAACCGTCCCGGTAACCACGTTACCAGGTTACGGAAGATTTTCCACATACGCGTTCAAGTATTACGTCTTCAAGAAATTGGCCAGTTTCAACCCCTCCTCCCCCTCGTCATTAATTGCTCAACCCCTCCCCACCCCAAGAGGGGGCGTTTTCCCTGTTATCTCCAGTATTCTGAGATTTTGGCGCATTTACACCTTTAAATTTTGTTTTACGGGGTAGCGGTGCTAACGTCGTCAAATTGCCAAATTGTCAAATTGTCAAATTGTCAAATTGCCCTTCGGTGACGTAATACTTGAACTTTCTCTATTGTCTGTTATCATTAACCTTTTAGCAAGTGAAGGTAATTCACTAAGAAATGTAGTACGGAAACAATTCAGCACCAGGAATTGCGAGCCATAAATTCAGTAATATAATGGACAACACAAATGGCTTCACAGTATACTGTACCCATGAAGATGTTTTCATTGAGGACTTTGAATTTTTCAATAAGTTTTTTTTAGTTCAGACACATATTTAAAGTAAACATAAGTCAACTAGATCTCCCTAGTGTAGGAGGCTACACACAATTATTAAAACCACGAAAGCAGCATGTTTTAAATATTCTTACTAACTGCAAATTAGAAAGTTGGGTGTTTTGATTAATATTATCAGATTTAAATAAATAAATTCGAGCATTTAACGCAAGCATGAAGCTTAGTATAATTCTGCCACGTAGGCTCCAATACTGATAGTTTCTACTTCCATCTCACTCATTTAGCACTCAATTATTAACTAAAATAACACTCCCGGCTCGTTAGTGCAAAACTTGAGAAAATTGCTCATCTTTAGTACGGTAGTTGCAAGTATGCTTTTTTTAACATTTTAGTTGACTTACACAAAAAAAGAAACACAAATGGCCATCTTCATTACTAACTCCTAATGTCCTCATCTTTCTCTCCTTCCACAGTTTTAGAATAATCTTTACCACTAGAAAACTATGTAAAAGAAAGTATTTTCTCGTAGTTTCTGCATGCCCATTGCCTATCGGAGAATAGGATCAGCAATGGACGACGATTACATTCTTAACAAAAAACACAACCGAATCACTTTTTGTTATCAAATTACCCCACTGCAACCATCAACCAAGCCATTGTTTGTACATTTTTTTATACCCTGGTTCAAGGAAATTTTCTTAGCCATGGACATCTCACTGTTCTAATAGAAATAAATGTATTGTGCATTGCTTGCGTCTGTTCGAACCAGGGTTTTGTTGAGTTTGCCCCTCGGTGTGCACTGCAACTCTGTTAGGTACGCATTTTCTTTATAATACCTACTTGTTCTACATCTTTTGTTTTAAACCATCATGGCTTACTTCGGCTGTGTGTTAGCGGCCTTCGGGCCTTCCACTGTCCAGTTGTTACTTAACAAACGTTACTTTTTTTTACTTTTACCATCGTACGTTACAAGTTAAATCACCTTTTAACGAGTAACCAGTAAGGCTGTACTGAACCGAACAAACCGAACCAAACATGGCCGAACAGAGGGTGTTAGGTTCGGTTCGGTATCCGGTCTTTCAAACGCAAAATACCAAACCAAACATATTTTCGCTTCTACGGATTTTGATGTTTGTATACACCATTCTGAAGGTTTTTTCGCCAGCTTTCTGTTGGTCCAAAACCACAAGTTCCTAGCTCTAACGGTTCAGGAGTTATAAGGGAAAATGTAAAAGTAGTGGAGGGTGAGCTCTTTTACATTTTAGTTTAAGATAGATTGGTTTGGTACATTTTTGTTCGGTTCGGAAGTGTTCGGTGTTCGGCTAATTATGGTTTGTTCGGTTTGGTTCGGTTCGGCTGAAAAATTCTCGTTCGGTACAGCCTTAGTAACCAGTAATACATTTATTTCTATTAGAATAGTGAGATGCCCATATAAGGAAAACATTCTTTCTTGAACCAGAGTATAGGTAGGCAATGGTTTGTTTAAGTGTCCGTCACCAGAATCTAATACTTCTGCAATCCAATTCTTTCCATTGCACATTTTAAACGTATATGTTTTCTAATTGTATAAGATACATGATTTTGTAGTTTTGACTTTTTAAACAAACAAAAAAACGGCTGAGAATTTTTACACTTTCTATATTCAACACATGGCAGTACCCAATAATCATACTGACAACTGAGTTTGTTTAAATTCATGAAATCGGTGACAAAATAAATAGTAAATTTTAGGCCTTCAGGTTTCAGCATCACAGAGTAAGCATTCATTTCCCATTTTTTAAACTCTTCACCCAACTTGTTAGTCGCAGAAGATAATATATTTGTCAGATTACGTCATGGGTTTCCTTGGAAGTAGGCGATGTTAAACTTGAAACAGAACGAGTCAGACTCTTCGTTACGAGTTTACCACAGCCCTACCTCAGAGGAAGCTACAACGTAAGCTAGCTACATATATGATTGAATGACTTCTACAAGTTCGGCGAGATTTCTTTTAACTACATTATAGACTATCATCATGCTAGATAACCAGCAATACAATAGTACAGGCAATTCATTATTATAGTAGGTATAGTCCATTTTTTTTTCTCGAACGAACACGAAATAGAAAAATTTGGATTCATACGTCCAAGTAGGCTTTTGGACTTACCTAAAGACATGTAATTTTCGCAAATTGTTCAAACCATACTGAATACCGTACTTACTTAAATATTGGACCAATATCGGATAATGGCCGATCGGAACCAGCATTTTGGCAGATCAGTGCATCCTTAACCAACACACAATTGCCCTGCTCCGTACAGACAAACTAGTCTAGGTATTAACTCAATACCGTGTCTTTGGAAAATACCTACCTAATCATGAATCAACCGGTATATATCTTGCCAGCAATACTATTCTTTAGACCTTTACATTTTTTTTTCACATCACAGAATACACCACAACCTTTTTTTGTGTTAATCACAAGTCATTCGTGTTCGCCCTAACAACCGTACACGTTAAGATATTTTGATCTTTTCTTAAGAGGACAGGACAAAAATACATTTGTAGTTTTAAGTATTTTTCACTGTACATAGTACTGTATTAAGGAAGTAGTAAACTAGCTATTACTATTAAAATCGCCAAAAGCAAACTCCAAATTTGCATTTATTTAAAAAATTTTAAAATGAATATCAGCAACCCATATTACTCGGCTTTTCGTGGGGTCTATACAACACAGGACTTTACTTTCTGTCTATACAACATTCTGGTCTTATCTACTGAAGTGATACGAAGAATTTAAAACAACTAGGTTTTGTGTTGGCAGTGTCACTCTCGTATCTTGAAAATAAATTCTGTGACGTAGCAACCAATAACTACAACACAGCTATGCGTACAGACTACTGAAGGAAGTTAAAATTAACAAAACATGAAAATTCAAAATAGGGACTCGAGAGACAATGGGTCCTAAAGATACTGCACAAATAAATAAAACAGCACCCCCAAGTTTTACCGACATATTAAAAGTCCTCATCTTGTCTCCCGCAATATTATCTATTTTAGCAAAGTTTCACAACTCAAACCTCCTGAAAGTAATACTAAAATAATACTGCTTAGTCACACTTATATTAATATTATTTATATATTATTTACATAATTATACCTCCAAACTCTATAAATACCTTAGAAAATGTATATATTAAGAGAAGGAATGCATATTTGCAGGTACATCGGCTGAACTTGACATACTCTGTCCGATACTTCTGCTTGACTAGGCTTGACTGAGTACAAAATGATGGCCCCCCGAACTATCACAACCAAACCACAAATCCTTCACATCTTTTTAGCTTCTCGCAACATACTATCACAATACGGGAAAAAGTAGAAGCAACATTTACATTTCTTCCAGTAAATGTAGAATGGATTTTCACAGCCACCAGAGTGTGTTCTATTTTCTACGAGTCGGAATTTAAGGTCTATTGATTCTGCTTATAACTAGTGACTACCGCAAGCTCACATCTTTCCTTTGAGCAGCACTGCCGTCTCGTAATGCTTTGCGGCGGCGTAAAGACTCAGTTGGTGCAATGTTTGTCCGTCTCAACACTCGTCGGAAATCATACGGTCCAATATGGTCATCAGTGTCTTCCGTTTGTGAGTGGTCACTGGTAGCTACATGTCGCGGACTATTGCCATTAGTGGCACGCGGTCGTCCCGTAGGAGGCATGGGCCGCAGCAGCTGCAAAAGTTCGCCGTCATCTGAGCCAGGTGCTGGTGAGGTTGCGCTTTCCTTACGCACATCCTTTGGGTGGCGATTCCTAATAGTATAAGGAAGAAAAGGGAATTAGCTTTTGAAAATGTTGTACAGGAAGTCCATAAAGCCACACACCACACAACGGAGTACACAGTATTGGTCGCCACCAATTTATCAAGTTGGCTACACTTCATTTTTTGTTAAACTCACCCTTTTCTTGCGTTATGAGCAGAATCCCGTGGAGGTGCAGGAGCCCTCGATGATTTCTTGATGCCTTCATGCTTGGGTGATGCAGAATTTCCCCGAGGTGTTGCCTCTGTTTAATGTAACAAAGAAAATCAAGAGTTGGGAAAGAACTTTTACCTTCCAAAAAATATAACTACCATACGACATGTTTATGTTGATTAGACATGTAAAAGATCCTGGGCATTAGCAAAGTTGTCCCTACCCGTCCGGGGATAACCCTAACAGTTGAAAAACCGTTAATTCGACTATTTCTCTTTCCTCTCCTTTATTTGTGGCCAGTCATTTTAACTAGGTCACGGCAGACAAAAAAGCCATTTTTAAGTTTTGTGCAGGCACACAAAATTGCATTCCCAGAAAAACATTTTCGGATGGGGTGGGTTAGCTCAGTGTGACATACTTTTTTAGGGGTGCTACATCAAAACTGGCCAATAAAAGCTTGGCATACGTTATGAATGGTCCTTATGTTTTGGTATTATCTTTCCCAATCGACTTAGTCATGCTGAATTCCGTTTTTTGGTTAGCGAGGAGTGGCTTACAGACACTTATGAATGGTGACTAGGGGGCCTCGATTTCGATTTTTTATGCTGAGTACGAAACGTCGCTTCGTTGAGTAGCTACCTGGACGCAAAGTTTACAGTTAAAAGCCAACATAATTTTTTTTTCTATGATAGATATTTTTATTTATTGGTTAATTTGTCGGATTGACCTTTCCAAATTCTATTCAAATTATTAAAATGTTATCTGTATTAAATGTGAACTGCAGTAAAATGTTGTATATCGATAACATGTTCAGAAACACCCAGACGGCAGAACAGGACCCAAAATGAGTTTAAACATTACGGACCTCACCGAGATAGTTTACAGCGCTCCCTTATCACCGTTGTTATCCAAGGAGATAATCCGAAGCCCAACGCTCTCCTTCAGAAGTGTTGCCCTTGATTTCTCACTATTCTCAGAGCTATTTTTGCGTTGCAGTTTTAGATTTAGAGGCGCATTGGTTGGGGGCTTCATCAGGGGTACATATTGCATCAACACATCCCACAATTTAGTGGCTTACAGACGCTTCACCAGCCCTTAACCTGGCACCGCCACTGGCTGTATTCTGGTGCACCTACCATCCAATACATCTACTAACAGGATTGAAAACAATTGGGGAATGTCAGCTATCAGTAACAGCTGTATTAGTAATTTTGTTCAAGCCCTTCTTTGTGCACATTTGTCTGCAGTGGCCACAAAAATACTCTCTCCTTGGATACACATAACTAACACCCCCGCTACCAGTTTCAAAGCAGACAAGCTGCCTGAGGGATACACCATTTAGGAAGGGCACGAAGTACAACACGAATGTTCAGCTTGATGCTTACACAAGATCTAGTTTTGCACTCACTTTGATGTTCCTGTCGAACGGCAGCTTTCCATTTGCCAGCCGACTGAGCTTCTCTCTCCAAGTTGGCCTGTAACTGCGACTGGATTCCTTCCCGCAAAAGCTGTTGCCGATAGTCGGCCATGTTCACCACCATCTTGTCCTGTTCCATCCTGTAAAACATTCATGAAATAAAGTAAAATCCACTACGACATGAGCACTATTTTGTTTATTTTAAAAACTACAAAAGCGTAAAAGGCACTACGTTACTACGGCACCTACAGAGCAACACCTGCACTGGACTACAATTTTTATCCGGCATTTATATTTGATTCACGTTTGTACTGCGTAGTTGTTTTAACTTGAATACTCTTCATGTATCCATTTTTGGAATATGTTAACTAACAAGAAATTTATATGTTGGACGTGGCAACATAAATCTAAGTGGTGATGGAGTTTGTGTTTGTTGCTGGTTTCAACCTATCAACGTGGGTTAGCAACGACGGATCAGATTCGTGGTTAAACAGCTGGTGCTTTTTTTTTGGTGGTGTTTGATGTTTTCAGAACTAGTCAAGAGGTGGGTTTGTTGCTTAATGGTCAAGGTTTGTTTTCTGTTACGTCTACAACTGCGTACCATACACCACTATTTTATAGACCAACCAACCA
>JAHWFP010088702.1:5596-53378 GCA_023313725.1 Lithobius niger
CGGTTTCTTTCTCGACAGTCAGACTTTTTAGGCTTTTTTTTAAGAACTGAAGGTGAAACATGGGTAAGCCTTGCAATGGCTAAGAGCAGGCGATAGTTTTCTGCTGTTTTCGTTAGGTTTATGCCACTATTACACCTAACGTCGCTGGCTGGATCTATGTCAAATTTAATAGGAGCGTATATTTTGACCTTGGGAGTTCGTTTTTCGGGTTTTGGGCGTTAATGCTATTTTTTGGCCTGTTTCTTTTTTAGGCGTACATTTCAGTTTCACTATTCAACAGACAATTTTCATTCATATTCAATCCGTTAACACTATAGCCACCCGTCATTTCTGACGTGATTTCAGCTAGTTATTTATATTTTATGTAATTTTTACATTTGTGATTGTGGACTATTCTAATAATACGTCATAAAAGTTGAAACAGTCCCACTCCTTTTTGACGATAGAACCTTCAGCAGGCTAAATTTATCCTAAATCCATCTCTTCCGAGTCTAGTAGAAACGATGATGATTGTTTTCTTTCTTTTTTATATGGGTAATCCAGGTGCACCTTGGGTGTTAGTATTATGAATATCTACAATGTATGGGCCAGGCCCATTTACCTGGCTGCCTATTATTCCAAATCTAACACCTGTTTTGTTAGTTGCCTTCTTGGCTCTCCCTATATCTTTGGAACCCACAATCGGCATTCATCACAGAGTGGACATACCAAAGTTACATTCCGAAAACGAGAAGAACAAAAAGTTGTCTATCTTGCCTCTCTGGATAGCTGAGTTGGCCAGACCGAATTTCAAAAAGGTCATGCTAGTAGACAGCCCTTCAACAGTCGAGGCTATAGATTTCAATGTCAAAAAAAATTCTCATGTAACAGAGGTATAAGTTCTCAACGTTGAGATTTTAACACCATGTTTGGGGGGGGGGGGGGGGGGGGGGGGGCAATTGAGGTTTCATGGCACGTCGACAGCTGTTATTAGCACCCATCTTTGGCTGACCATTACTATAAATAGTTTATTGTCCCTGAAGTAGCGTTTTTCTGAGGCCTGAGTTATACTATACAGACGAGCGACTTGAATATTAAGCCTATTAAGACTTGAATGTGTAAGCCTACCACACAAACCTGTGAATTCAGTGTATTCAACTTGACTTTCCATTTCTTTGCTGTGCCATATTCTATTGTGGCAAACAGGGTAGAGACTCCCCCACTGGGTGACTGTTCTATTACTTTAAAGTTGCAGAGTACCATGAAAATTTGTCGTCCTCCAAATCGATGCCATCCAAGGATAGCAGAGTACCATCGTAAATCGCCCAAAAATTCCCCTTTACTGGTGTCGATAATGGTTATCCTTTTTTTCTTTTGCTTTCCTTCTTTTATGTCCCTGCTATTCTTCTTAGTTATTTTTCAGGGTTTTTTTTTCGTTGTGTCCCACAATTTCTACGTTTCTACAAATCCTTCCTCAACCCCCACCACCTTTATATTTCTTGGTTTAGTTTCGTCGAAATCTTTTTCTTTTTTTGTCAGTCTCAACCGTATTGAATGTAAACAGAGAGCAGACATAGAGACGATTGATTTCTTCTCTATTCCATTTTCCTTGCGTTCGTACGTTTTTGAAATCTCTCTCTCGTAGAATCATGATGGGAAAGTTGAAAGAGGAAACTAACTTTCCCTGGGCTGCCTGGCGGGTTACATCCCTAGTTAGCACACTGCACAAACTATATTCAAACCAAATCGTAACCGACAACCGGAAAAAAACTGACCTAACCATTAAAACTGACCTAACCGTAACCATAATTGAACTGAACAACACAAATACCTACCTGAATGCAAAACCAAACCAAATTGATATGAAATGGTGGCTCAGTTTTCCAGTTCAGCAATCGTGGAAAGCATTGAGAAAACGATACTGTATGGGCTATGCAGTTCTGGTATTTTTAACCTTATAATGAACACTGGCGGTAAGGGTTAGCATAGGGTCTCAGTTAAAATCTCAACGTTGAGAGCTCGTAACTCCGTCACGTGTGAAATTATTTTGAATAAAATTGAAACCAGACAGAGGTAAACTTAGCTAGAAGACAACCACGACTTCATCTTCTTCTTATTCTTCTGGAGATGGTACCTTTGATCATTCCTATCTACAATTTAAAAGTACACCACCTAAAATCACAGGAATTGGTTCAAATCGAAGCTTTCTATGTAGGCAAGTGCCTTTCCAAGGTTATTTTAGCTACAGTTGTTTCGAAAAGAGCTATCATGTGCCAACTAAAATAATGCTATTTTGATGATAAAAAACAAATTCTCCTAACTGTGAACAAATTCTTCTTGTAATACGAAACTCATGTTATTGTAACATTCCTGTTGGAGTCCTCAATAATGTTCAATGCACTGAAAAATTTCACGTCGTTTTAATGTTAATCCATAACTAACAGTTGAAATGCCAAAAGACGCACCGTTATTATTCTATACACAAAATGCTACGAGGAATTCATTTTTCGAGAAATGCATTTTTGTTAGCTTGTGATGTGTACATTTTTATATCATGCAACATTTTGCGGCAAGAACCATAGCGGTGGATCTATTTGCATTTCCAATGGTTTTGACTATAGGTTTCATTGCTTCTATATTAGCTGTTATTGCATGTTTTACTTCTGAGTATGGTCGTGGTATTTTTTCTTAGTCAATAAGGTTCCTTTTTACCTTAATGATTTGCAAAAAGACAGGGTAAGTAACCCAGATAGCTACAATGTTAATGACGTGCTTAATAAGTGTTCTTCATAAGGTTTACGAAGTCACTGTATTATTGGTAATTTTTTCCACCAGTGTATTCTACCAAGTTTAATCAGTGATGGGACTCAGTTAAAAAGCTTTAGGCGGTGAATTACGGCCATTCCAGCAATGGTTAATTCTCTCACTCCCAACTAATAATGAAGAAGAGGCTACAAGGATGAAGACGATGTTACAATAATTACAAAGGTAGTTACAACTTCAGCAGTTTTAGCTTTAAAGTTTAATTTAATTCGTAGTATAGCTAGCCATAGCAGACAGTAGCAAGTAAAATATACCGATACCATACGCAGTTTTGATACCAAGTTATTGCCGATCTTATTCATTACCTAAACTGTTGTCAATATTGGTCTCAAAATGTTACCATTAATATGGTCAACATCACTGAACACGTACGATTTGTCAGTGTACCGAACAATATGCAGAAATCTTACGAGGAATATTATCTACAAAGAAATTAGCTTTCATTTCTTCCCCCCCCCCCCCCAAATAATGAAGGGTCGTTTTATAACGTTATATCTATGGAAATTGGCTTATTTTATAAAAATTGTTAAGCAATGTAGTACTATTAAGTACCAATATCTCCGGAAAAAGCAGTTATAGGGTTGTGTGTTGTTAAGGATTTATTTACCCTTCTGTATCTCAGTGTTCCTGGCTATTCTCAGATATATGTTTCATATATGTCAGTGGTAACTGCGTAGCCCTTTGGATAGGTGGCAACAGTAGCAGGAGTATGAGGAGGAAGACTGACTATTAACTACATCTGGTGTCACTCTGATAAATAGGCAAGCATAAAACCAGCAAGCAGCGCCTGGATTTATCAAACAAGTCTTGGAAATCACACTAACAACATGTTTCCTTTCCTATTCATTGCCGTGCCAGCCTGTCTAGCCCTACTTACAACCATAGCAGCTGAACCACCATCAGTGTAGACCTGTGTGGCAAACTGTCAATAAACCGCAACTGTCACGAAAAGACACTTCTTCCTTTCATTAGGGCATAGCGCCTGGCAAGTTTATTGCAAGCTTGACATAGTGTTGGTGCCACCTTACCCTTTGTTAATGCCACCTAACCCTGACTTGTAAGTGGATTGCAATTTCTTAATTACAAATTAACGAGTATATATATTTTTTAAGTTGTCAAGGTTCGTAGTTGAATAACTGTAGTCCTATAGTACATAAGATGTTTCGATTTCAGGGTTTATTATTTTGTCTGGCAGCACTGAAAAACATTGCCAAAGTATAGCCAAATCATCCGAGTTTTATTCTTGCTGATAAAAATTAAATTAATGAATCTGCCATGGTTGTTGTTAGCGTGCAATGGGTGACACCTTGAAATTAGGCAGCCATTTTTTAATTACGCTTAAATTACGCTTGACCGTCCCTTAAAATTTAAAACGTTGCTAACTATTTGCTACGAATTAAAAAGAGGATGTGCCACGGTCGTTGTTAATCTCTAAGGGGTCCCATCTTGAAATTATGATATTATCGTCCGATTTCCTTTAAATTTTTAACGCAGATGAAGTAGCTGCAACGAATTAAAATGGGGGATGTACCATTGTCATTATTTATCTGTAGTGGGCGCCATCTTGACATTAGGCAGCAACTTTGAAATTATTCTTATCATCATCCAATTTTATTCAAATTTATAACCTAGCCAAGAAGTATCAACGAATTAAAATGGGGAATGTGTGTAACACGATTGTTACTAATCTGCAATGGGTGCCATTTTGAAATTAGGTGGCAATTTTGAATTATGCTTATAATCATCCAATGTCATTCAAATTTAGAACACAAGACAAAGTAGTAAAATGGCCGGAGAATGTACCACTGTCATTCTTTATTTGTAAAGAGAGCTATCTTGAAATTAGGTTGCCATTTTGAAATTATACCTATTTTCGTCCAATTGCCTTCCAATTTAGAATGTAGACAAAGTAGTTGTAATGAATAAAAATGGGAATGTAGCACGGTCATTATTATTCTATAATGGGTGCCATCGTGAAATTAGGTGGAAATTTTGAACTTATGCCTAAATCCAGTTTCGTACAAATTTAGAATGTAACCGAAGTAAGTGCAACGAATTAAAACGGGAAATGTACCATTGTCAGTATTTATCTGTAGTGGGCACCACCTTAAATTACGCAGCGATTTTTGAAATTATTTTTATTATCGTATAATTTTCTTCATTTAGAACATAGACACAATAGTTGTAACGCATTAAAATGGAAAATGCAGCATGATCGTTATTAATGTATAACGGTCTCCATTTTGAAATCATGTTTGCTTTTTGTCTGATAACTTTCAAATTTAGACAAAGAAGTTGCAATGAATTATAAAAGGGCATGTCCCATGGTCATTATTATTTTGTAGCTGCAGCCATTTTGCAATTAGGTGGCCATTTCAAAATTATGCCCAATGTGGTCCAATTCTTTTAAATTAGCTGATAGCATGGGCGCAACGAATTAAAATGGGTAATTTACCACAGTTGTTATTAATCTGTACTGGGCACTACCTTAAATTTACTAAATACAGATGCAAACCTATTTACGTTGCCTTTTGGACTTATTTGTCAGACTGCCTGAGCGGGAATCTAACCCAGGACCTTGACACCAAAGGCCGAAGTCCTGAGCCAGACTAACACCGCCGTGACTGGGCCGTGTCAGTCTGGCTCAGCGGTAGGACCTCGGCCTTTGGTTTCAAAGGTCCTGGGTTCGATTCCCCGCTCAGGCAGTCTGACATATAAGTCCAAAAGGCAACGTATATAGATTTGCATCTGTATTTAGTTATTTTGTGGGCCTTTGGCTTTCCCGTATTTAACCTTAAATATAGGTGTGTATTTCAAATTATGCATATTGTTGTAAAATTTCATTCAAGTTTAACGTACCCAAAATTGTTGAAACAAATTAAAATAGGGAATGTGCCCCTGTCAGTGTTACTGTCATCAGTAATGGGTGCTGTTAGCCATACAGCCATTTAAAAATAATGGTTACATATATATCGTCCAATTGTCTTAAATTTTAAAACGTAAACGAAGTAGTTGCCACAAATTAAGATGGGGGAAATACCTTGGTTGTTATGAACCTGTAATGAACACCATGTTGAAATCAGGTAGACACTTTGATATTTTTATCTACATTAATAAAAACTTAATTGTAGTACAGCAAGTGTTATAAAACGGACGCAACGGCCACCAGCCAGCGACGCAGCAACAGACGCCCTCAGCCTAAAGAAAAATCACAATGGAAAAGGTTAAAATCTGTGTGATGAGGAGATTATTGTAATCTATAAACAAAAAACTGTGACTAGCCACGGTAACATAGCTTATCGCTTACTAGTCAAAAAAAAAAAAGAGGCGTGAACACACTTAAACATACTGTTACAGATTGTCAGATCATGCTGCTACGTTCAACAGTTTATTATTTTTTAGCAATGTTTTTTGGCAATGTTTTACGCTTTTATACTTAAGTTTAGGCTATCAGCGTGATATCGTGTCAGATGTTTTACCATCCGACACAGATCATCAGAAATACTTCGAACCATTAAAAAAATCAGTTCAAACCTTTATTTTTGTGTGGTTAATTTGAACCAAAAAACTAATTAAAATAAATCTCAGCAAACCAAATCGGTAATACTCCCTGACAGGAAAGCCGAATCATTAATGTTCCCACGTAGACAAACTGGATTTATTTTCTGAAACGTCAATGTTTCTCAAGGGTACATTAAAGCCCCACAAATATTGCGAGCAGTTAGGGTTTGAATGGACTGACTACTAAACAGACGATACAAGATGAGAATCTACCGTCACTATCTACATCACCAGATGGAATGTACGTACTACTTCTCCCTTTTCCATACTAACATCACGTGGTATAAGCCCGGAAAAGCTACTTTTCTACAGGACTTTTCAAGTAGAGATAACATACCAGAATTGCTGGATTAAAAAAAAAAGAGGCAAGGCGCTGCCAGGCCATAATAGTCAAGCGAAAAAGTCAAGTGGGAAAAATAAATACCAAATTTCAAAGGTAACTTTCATGTCACACTATCCTATTTTCAACAAGCTTTAGCTTTATGTGGATAGAAAATATAGACCGTTACAGCGCTCGTCTTCATCAGGCTTCTGGATGAAAGTTTGTTGGAGGTTTATTTACATGACGATCGTTCAGCGCTTTTAAATTTGCAGGCACGGACCACTGCACGCGCAGAACGATCGTGATGTAAACAAACCACCGATAAACTTTCATCTATATAGCAATGTTACGGTGCATATTTTCCATCCATATGGACCTAATGCTTGTTAAAATTACCTAGTGTGACATTAACTCTAGTTGTCTCTTGAAATTTACGTGTTTTTTCTTTTTCTTTTCCAAAGTGGACTGTTCTGTTCAAAGTATAAAACCTCATGCACCTTTCGCACAAGCGAAGAAAGTGCTGTTAAAAAATACTGTTTCACCTTCTTAGCTGTACTGCAGTATTAAAACTGTATTGGAGAAATACGGGCATACCCTTCTGGCGTACAGTGTTTCAAGTTTCTACAATGTCAGTGTGACTCACAACCCTGCTCCATATTACAGTGATGAGCGCTCTTCGGTGAAACAGTGTGTGTTCACGGAACTTTTAATGCCTTCAGCATGAATCTGCTTCCTATGTGCTTAGTGAGCTATTCTAACTGATACAGGAATGGTATAAAGTTAAACGCTCTGCAGGAATTCCGGACTTGAGGACTGACCAGTGAAATCCGAAATTCCGGATTTGAGGACTGACCTGTGAAGTCCGGAATTGCGGATTTGAGGACTGACCTGTGAAGTCTTCGTGTTTGTTTAAAAATTGAATACCGACTGTGCACAGAAGGCTTGAGGTAGTCAGGGACTTAGCAGCATACTACGTGGTAGGATTTGACATCTGGAAACTTCCATTCCTTAAAGGCACCCTTTCGATATCGTTGCCCATATTCTAAACACAACATCCACTTTCAAGATTCTCCGTCTTCCAATAGGCTAATATGGGTCACGTGATCTCGTTTTAGTAATGAAAATACGTTGCGCTGCAGCGAAGTGTTCCTTTTTTTAATTTACCGCTATTTTCTTTATACAGGGTGCACCTAAAAGGTCTGGCCAAACTTTCAGGATGTAGTCTATGATCAAAATTAAGACTAAAAAGTTCTATAAACATGGGTCCGGAAATGCATCCGTTTTCCGTTACAGGCCCCCAAAGTTAGTGTTAAAACGCTGTAGTTTTTCCATAACTTTCCACTTAATTTGTCCAAACAACTACAATTGACACATTCTTCTTGCAATTTCAGTACTCCATAATGTAGGTCGTAAAATTTTGCGGTTAGGGCAGTAATGGAGGATGGAGGGGAGCAAATTGGTGGGAGTGAACCTCTTTAGTAGATTTACTGAAACAAACGCTGCATCGCCATTATGCAGAGCACCACAATTTCCAATCTGATATCGTCTGCAGTTTAGAAGAGAGAAATTTGTGCCGTTTGTGACTACAAAAGGTGCTCGATGTGTCCACCATGCAATCCAACACAGGCAAAAGTAGGTCTTGCCATTGGCTGGCGAATGTGTATTTCGGATTGTATGGCAACATTCGGCAACCCGCTGCCTAAGGGCTTCCTCGTTGTCGACTGGAACTAAATAAATACACAAGTGACTTTAGGTGTCCCCACAAGTAAAAGTCAAGTTGATTCAGATCGGGTGAACTTGGGGACCACACATGTTGTCCACAACGACCAATCCATCAAGCTGGTTAGGCACGATTTAGAAATTTTCGTGCTAGGAGGCCTTTGTCTTGCTTTGATGTCTACTAGGATCCGTCATTAAGGATTGGCCAGATTTTTAAAGGACAAAAGAAGTTCCCCCCCCCCCCCCCCCACTTGGCCCCCACCCTGCGCCCGCCCCCCCCCATTTCCCCATTCGCGTAGCTTTCAGACCTCAAATCAACATTACATTATGAAGTAATTGCAAGAAGGATATGTCAATTGTAGTTGTTTGGATAAATTAGTGGGTAGTTATGGAAAAACTTCAACATTTTGCCTCTAACTTGGGGAGGGGGGTAACAGAAAACGGATGCATTTTCGGACCTCTATTTATAGGACTTTTTAGTCTTACTTTGATCATAGACTACATCACCCTAAAAGTTTGGCCAGACCTTTTAGGTACACCCTGTATTGCTCGAAGATTCCACGGTATTGCATCTAGGAGTTGAAAAGATGCAAAGGTGCCTTTAAAATCCGCTGAGAGAGTAAGCACCGGTTGTCTTCTAACTCACGCGGGAAATCTAAGGCCACCAAATGCATTTTTGCTTAGAAGCTTCCATTACATAAGGGTGCGGAAATGGCAGCAGTATCATGGCTGATGACTATACCGTTTTTTTATAATGACAATTTTTAGTTAAAATATTTTGATGAAACAATTACTTGAGCTGCTGTCATGATGACTGCATGACCGTTGGAATTTAAAGGCTCTACGGTGTGCCACGTGCTTGCCCTGAGGTTGGATGCACGCCAACATTCATCAACAAAATCAATGATGTTGAATTCCATTGCAAATCAATCCCAATCATCCAGTTTTACTTGGGTAGGCAAGTCTAGGAGTAATTTTATTGTGAAAACTTAAGTTTGTAGTTGAAGGGTACAAGTAAAATGGGGCCTCCTGACTGGAAATAAAACCCACATGTGCACACAAGGTCACAATTTTAATTTTCAACTGGTTATTTCCGGTCTTGGTCACCTACAACGAATAAGAACGCAACCAAGATGAACAGTATTACTACCACACACATATAAAACATCAATACTTACAATATAAATGATTTAAGAGAATACAAATATTAAAACAGTGCTGCAGTACAAGAAGCAGCCATTGTCAGAGCCACCTTCTTGAAAGTGAAGTCACATGATTTTATTTACATGTAATTCTTTGAAGCATTTTTCCCACCATTCCATTGCATTGAAATTTCTTACGGTATTCATCACACACGATTTATTTACCGAAATTGTATATGCCTCCGTCTGTAATCTTAGCTTTTCTGCTGGCTCCCTACACAGAATGTGGGTTTCACCCACGTTTATAGAGATAGGTAGCATCAGTGTGTTTCATATGATGTAATACTGTATATAGTATCGTATGTAAACAGTATGTTATGCTGTTCATACTGTACATCATTCGTGGCGTTTTTATTCGTTGCAGGTGACCAAGACCGGAAGTTAGCGGTTGAAAATTAAAATTGTGGATTTTATTACCGATCATTTTGCGAGTAATTTTTAATAATCTATGTATTCATCATCGATAGGTGTTTTCAAGTATGGGAATATGGGAAAAAAAGGGCCGAATCTCCACCAATTTCGATTACAGTTTAACTCCATCTAGCAGCGCAGGTGAGCAAAACCAGAGGGATTCGAGATTCTCTTAGCAAAGAGAAGATAAGCAGTCGAGGCCTCACCAGTAACTACCACCATTTTCCGACCTTACTCTACCTACCCGCACTAGATGGATGAGCAAGGGATTAAGGACGAAAATCCAGCAGGATTAAACATGTAATTAAGAGGTAAAACGGTAAGATCAAACGAGTCTCAAGAGATGAAAGTCGGAAAGTGTTCCACAATATTCTGGCGCTGCAAATTTTTTTTTTAACCCGTTGTGATGTAACTCTGCTTGCTTCCGGAAGGCTAGCTTTTCAAGTGTGTCTTGGCACCTTAAGAAGCCGGTTAAGAGAACGGACAAAAATTAAAACGTATGTTCACACGTATGTCACATACGGTTCATGTTTACGCAGATGATTAGGATCAATTCTCACAATTAACAATCACGGTTATAATAATCTGTAAATATTTCCCACCAAAGGCCAAAGTTTGGAAAAAATTTCTAAAACCTACTCATTATTAGATTTTGAAGTTTACATCGATTTTAAGATTTACAGCGTAATAAATAAAACAATCTTTGTTTTTTTTTAATTTTACATCAAACCATCAATTCACTTAGGAAAAATTGCTGTATACTAGACGATGGTCCAGTAGTATCTCATAGAGCCATTTATTGTTTAGTAACATTCTAGATTTTAAAAATTGAGTTGTTATGCTTTATCTTATTTAAGAAGTACTAACACTGTGTTGAAACAAATATGAACATCCCTTGAAATCCGCGTACCAATTTAACCACGGAACATGCAAAGCCAAATAGCTAGGTTTTATCTAAGTCCTTTTAACGTCTAATGCATTATTATTAGCACTTGGTCAAACAAAGAACAAAAGGACACGTTTTTCAAATCTAGTTAAATTTTTCAAATTAAGTTAGTTATCGATATTCTTCCCATCAGACGTCCTAAAATTACAAATAAATGAGACGTCAAAACTTTGATAGGGTTACTTATTGGTCGTTAGATTCAAATTAAGCTCCAGAACACAGTGTTCAATTTTTTAGTTAAATTTATGCAGAAAGCTGTTCGCTGCGGATCGTATTCTTTTCGTACGATTTACGGCCAAATGTGCCGCTTAGCAGCAAAGGAAAATTTTAGAAAAGTATTTTTTTGTTTACTTTATTTGTAAGTAACGAAAAAAAACTTCTTTGAAAAAAATACTAAAAGTAAGACTTTGAGTTTTCCATTCCAAAAAAGTCTCTGTATAAGCAGGGGAATGTAATACCACTAAAATTCTACTACTAACATTACAGCCAGGACTAGTGCTTGAAGAAAACAAGTAAGCATCAGCTTTGGTTTGTGCCGAGAATCGTTCTTATTGGTCTTACATTTCTCAACTTGTACGGTTTTTTGGAATGGACAACTAACTTGGTCTTACTTTTAAATTTCCTTCAAAGAAGATTTTTTGTTAATAGTATCAATTTTTTTCTTGCACATCATATGTATTGTTAGCACTGCGCGTCGTTGTGCGCATCCCTCCGTCTATAAAAGGTGCCGTCGCTGACCTTGCTACATCTGTTATTCCCCTATAGTGCCTAGGTGGCGACACAGAGGTGAGGCAGGGTGGGAAGAAAGTAATGTATATTTTTGGTTAGGCAATAAAAACCACAATTTCAACCAATCACCCCAGGTAAATTGTGGGTTTTTATATACTGACGAAAATATACATTACCTGAGCTTGTAGCCTTCCACAGACCTCGTCAAACGTTGGTGGGTATAACCTTGACGGGCACCAAGAGGTTGGGAGCTGGCTCCCCCAAAAAGTTAAAACTTCACCATCGGCAGGATGATCACAAGGATTTTCTTAAAATCAGGTGAAGTTGTCGAATGGCTTAAGGGGTTTACAGGATCCGCCAGGCGATCACAAAGAGTCCGATATGGTAAAGTCCCTCGGACTGAGAAGACATGTCTCTGAATACAGTAGGATGTCTCCATGAAGCAGCCTTTAAGATGTCGATAATGGGGACATTACTGTGAAAGGCCCAGGATGCTGAAATGGCTCGTTATTCATGGGCAGTCACACGGATGTTGCAGGCGTCACAGCTGATGTCAAGGGAGTTGTAGGCATGAAGGATAACCGTCTTGATCCAAGTGAAGGTAATTATGGTAATAGTTTCGCCTGTGCCAGTCGGGAAAGGTATGAAGAGTTGAGAACGACCTTTGCGAAGGGAGGCTCCGTCTTCTTAAGGTAGTGACGAGGAGCCTGAACAGGGCATAGCACCCATTCTGGCTCATCCCTCAGAATGTAGGAGAAATCTGGGATGATGAAAGGCTGTGAACGTACGCATTGCTTCTGTGTCTTGGTGCAGAAGGAGGCTCATGGTGTTAAGGTTACGCCCTTAAAATCAGTTAGGAAAAAGCAGTCAGGTGCCACGGCCAATAATGCCTGAAGTTCGCTGCATTAAGGCAGGCCGCTAATGCAACCAGGAAAACAGTCTTGCGAGTACGGTGGCTTAGGTAACTGGAAAACAGTGGTTTGTATCGCATCGAAGGAAGGGATGCAAGGACTATGAAGAGGTCCCAGTCCGGTAAGATGTGTCATGTAACGGATCGTACAATGTCGAACGATTTGACCAGGGCAGCAATACGAAAATCGTTTAAGAGATGTAGGCTACCTGCAGCTTTAAATACTATGTTCAGGGTTGATGGGTAAACAAAGATTGTTGAGCCCTTGAGGCCCTCTTGAAGAGATCATGGAGGAAAGTTAAGTAGTGGGGAATAGTGGGGACGACTTGACTAACTTTCCGCAGGAGACACCAATGAAGCCATCTGCGCCAGAGGCTGTCATAGATTTTATTGGTGGATGAGTGGACAGCCCTAGAGGCGATGCGGGAGACCTGCTCCGCAGAAATGCCTGTTGTCTCGAGGTTTTGGATGATAGTAGCCCCGTGTTGTCTCAGCGACGTCAGCTGCCTGTGGAACGTGGTCCCTCGATGTTGTGAGAGCAAGGTCTGGGCTCGTTGGAAGGAAACATGGGAGCCTGACTAGAAGATCTAATAAGAGAGGGAGACAGGCTTTTGCCAGTCAGTTAGGTACCACTAGAATGTATATTCCTAGGGATTGAGAAATCTTGCAGAGGACCAGAGGTAGAAGCTAAACAGTTGGAAGAGGGAGGCAAAAAGGTGATCCTTGGAAGAGTGAAGGCATCCACTGCCCATGCCAGGTCGTCCTGCACTGGACTGACATATTGGCGAAGTTTAGCATTGTGCCTTGTGGCAAAGAGGGCCACTTGTGGGCGGTCCCAAATGTGGAAGAGAGATTCGCAAATGAACGTCTTGAGAAACCATTCTCCTGTTGGTGGGAACTGACGGGAAAGAGAGTCAGCAACGACGTTCCGACTTCCCGGAATATGTGAGGGAAGAATGGTAGTCCCTACAGAGATGCAGAGGTGGAAGATCTCTAATGTGATCTGATGGAGAGTACACGAGCATCCCCCCCCCTCCTTTTGAAGAGACGCTACTTCGGTCGTGTTGTTGATGTGGACTTTGACAAGTTTCTCTGCAACAAGGTGATGAAAATGGCAGAGACCTAAAAGAAAAGCCTGTAGTTCCAAGATGTTGATGTGTGCCTGTTCCCATGGCAGAGACCTAAGAACAGCCTGTAGTTCCAAGACATTGATGTGTGTCTGGTCCCATGGGCGCCAGGCGCCGGAAATCACTTGGTCGCCGATGTAGGCTCCCAATCTTGGAGAGACGCTTCTGTTATCAAGTGTAAGTCTGGTGGTTGTTCGTGCAGGGGCACCGTTTGCGTTAGGGTGGGGACGTCCATCCACCACACCAGGGTGGTGAAAGGAAAAGTTGAAGGCACTACTCGAGACTGATTGTTTGATGAGAGAAGATGATGGTTTGGCCGCTCGTCGATTCGGAAGTAGTGGAGGGGATGAGTCATCCAGCGCCATAAGGGTTCAAGTTGGCCATGGAATCGAGAGTGTCTATGAAGGAGTTGATTTCCAGCAAAGTGTAAGTTCGAAGTTGAAGGTTTTCCAAATCCTGATGACGAGGTTGGAGACCCTGTCTGGCGCTAGCATGATGCTTGCAGTTGTTAGGTCGAAGAAACTCCAAAGAAGACGAATCGTTGAGATGGGACCAGATGGGACTTCTGGAGGTTGATGCCGAATTTGAGACGCTGGGGAAGACTGGTGGTAAAATCTTGATTGTGAAGCAGTGTTGCCTTGTCTTGGTGAGAAAGAACCCAGTCATCCAAATTAGGTTGTGGCCCTTATTTGATGTTGGCGGAGGATCGCTTGAACAGTAGTGAACAGTAGTGCTCGAGAACAGTAATGAATATGCGAGGTACCACATTGAGGTTGAACGGAAAGCAGAGGAACTCATAAACCGTATCGTCACAGATAAATCGAAAGCGGTGCCGAACAGACGCATGAAGTGTACGTAATCATCTGCAAGATCGACAATCATCTTTTAGGTATGAGTGATAAATGGAGTCCACTGTTTCCATTTGGAAATGGTTCTTGTGAATGTACTGGTTGAGCGATCAGAGGTTGAAAATCAACCTGTCTTCTTGGGACAGAGAAAAACAGGACTGTAAAATCCTGGCTGGTCTGGGTTCGGGCATGGGCAAATGGCTGGGTTGACCAGGAGATTGTGAATCTCGGCTCAGAGTAGGTCGGAGACAATCGTGGCCACGACCATGGAGTCGAGATGAGTGGTGGGCGCTTGAGGAAACGTGGACAAAATCCTTTGCTGACTATTGTTAGGACGGTGGAATCGGAAGTTATGGCCCGCAGGGTGAGTAAGTGGCATAGTCGACCCCCGAATGGGTGGGCCTGGGAACGAATGTCAGCACCCAGAACGTTGGCGCTGCTTTGGACCCGGTGAAGCATAACGCCTTCGACGGTCGGGAGTGGTACCTGTTAATGATGATGCGGGGACTGGGGACGAGGATCAGGATTGGTCGTGTTGGCAGATGGCGAGATCCAGTCTTCTTTGCTTGTGCGAACTGGGTGCATCGAATTCTTGGGATATCTTGATGACTTCGACTCGAAGGTCTTTTGCTTGCGGGCGTTGTCGAGACATGGAACAAGTTTCGGGATTAGTCCCTGGAAAAGCATATCAGACTCGTGGATTTCAACATTTTCTTGTTGAAAATCTACGCAAATGGCATTGATATTTGCGTACTTAAAGAGGGTTCTTAGCTCATTTTGCAGATACTGTTCCATAGAAGCATAAGGCCTTTCTAATTAGTCAAGTGGTTCAGGGGTTTTTAATGCCCTTTTCGGCGAAGGCAAGCCCAGCTGAAACAATACGCAACAATGTAAAAACCCATTGTTGCCGGGAAAGCCCGCACTTTCATCTGAAGGCGGGAAAAGTGCGGGCATTCCCTAGGGAATGCCCGGGGTTTGGAAAACAGCTTATTTTAACAAAACAAAACAAAAAACACGTTCGAAGTAGCAAAGCACTACATTACAATGCCATTACATTTACAAAAGATTACGTAATGATTGTAAAATTGTTACAGTGTTTAATCACCAAATGTTTGACCGGGTTTTCATTTGTAATACTCCGGCCTGATACATTTGCTACGACGTTCAAATTACCGATGATATTTGCTTGCATACTACGGCTACTTTTCTTGTACTGTTGTAAAGATTTCAAGTTACGGTGGCCAGTTGTTTGCACAATGAGCTGCTCTTCTACGTTGGGTCGATACAAAGTTGTTGCTGACACGAATGTTGTGATTGCTTAATTAACCATAGAACTTAGCAATTGGCATGTGTTGCAACATTTTTTATGATGTTGCCCGAAACATTTTTTACCCACGGGGCGGTTGTAATACAAAATGTTATTACTGTATTTCTTTTTGGGGCAAAAATACACCACCTTAGTATTTGCATGTTCGGGCCAATAATTTTGATACAGTCTGTGCACGTTGCCAGGACAACGAGATGTTGAGAGAAAATACTTTGACTCTCTTTGGTTGCACTTTTATATGTTTTAAGTAAATAAGCACAAATTCATGTAAATTATTATAAAGGAAAAAGGAAAACAAGCCAAACAGCAAAAATAATACACTAGAATTAACGTAGTACAGTAAACCACCTTTGGAGTGGCATGACCCGGATTCAAACTAGCAACCGAATTCGTCCCTAGATCACATAACTGTTCGGCTTGTTTTCTTCTTTCATTTCATATGTTTTTAACCCACGTTGATTTATTTTTGAAACGTTTAATATGTATTCAAGGTATTCTCGCCCATTTTCATTTGACCTGCTAAAAGTTTGTTGTCTTTATGTTAAAGTTCTGTCCTAATTTTTGCCACGCAACGCACAAACATGCACATCGAAAAGCACAAACACGGAATACGATAAGGCATTTTGATCATCAGTAACCTACCAGGAATTTTAGTTTCCCGCAACACGTTCAACTATTTTCGAATCTTTCTATGATTTATTCAGAGCCTTGGCCCACAGCCGCACGCTCTATCTACAATCTACAAACTACAATACAGATACTACTTTACCATAATGTAAAACAATGGCCCGTTATTTCAAGAACGTAACAATACCACGTTCTTTCAAAGCATAGAAAGTCTGCCAACAATAGCAGACAATGGGAACGAGCTCTTCGCCGTAATGGGCATTAAGTCGGATAATAACCGAAAACCTTGTGCATTCCTAAATAATGGCCCTCGGGACGCTGCGCGCCCTCGGGCATTGTTTAGGAATGCCCGCGGTTTTCGGTCATTATCCTTTACAGGTTTAGCTTTATTCTACAGGGTGGTAGTGTTCACAGGCCATCTGTCCTATTTCACATTACACTGCTTACATATATATTACACACACTACAGAACACTTTATGATAATATCTTAAAGTAACCCCTATCCCTAGCACAAATGACCCGCGCTAAAACATGTTATGGCCCAGCAATATGTTGCTACTGTCCTCAACCTGGCACCACACTGTCTGTCCGCGATATGCGGGCTGACACCCAGACGATGCTCAGACTGACACCCAGGCTGACACCCAACTGACACCACAGTGGTTCAGGGGTTAGGGAGCTCAATATGACCAGAATGATTGTTTTACATTGTTTTAAATATTGTTATTATGCAACAATAATAACAATGTTTAAATCAATGTAAAACAATCATTCTGGTCACTTAGGACTCCCCAACCCCTGAACCACTGGTGGGACTGCATACGTAGACTGAGATTAAATTAAGTGTTTGTTTCAAGCAAGCTTTAAGTAATAAAGATACAAAACATTTAAACAAGATAATCTAAAACAAGTTGATGATTAAGGTATAGGTTTAACTAATCCGAAGTCACCTGTTTAGTCCACATGAAACCTTACTGCTGCATCCAACCATTATACAATTAAAGCCAGAGCCCAAATTTCAAACCTTTTCATGAAAGGGACCGTCAAACTGGATTTTCGGCTTTTCCGTATCATAATTTCTAAGAAAAAAAAATGGATTTTATAAATTTGGACCAAAAATATGTGATATCTACTCCAAAACGAAACTTGTTAAGGATTCCGCCAAGGTTATTGGCCCTTTGAAGTCGTGATATCAAACGCCAAGCTCTTTCGCCAAGTTAATCCCACACCGACTAATACTTCAAACGTGAAATGAAATAATTAAAAATTGCGCAGTAAGCATTTTCATCTATTTCATTTAACTTCGAACTATTACTTGGTGGGATTAACTTGACGAAAGAGCTTGGCGTTTGATATCACGACTTCAAACGACCGAAAACCTTGGCGGAAATCAAGGTATTTGTTTTGTGGTATAGTATATGTAGCGAATCGATCCAAAGGACTTGAAGTTTCCCGTCGAAATGAATCGTAAACCATTCCTGAAAATGCACTTAAAACAGATAAACAGCGACGGCAAATATTTAAAAAAGGATAGTCACTAAATGTGACAGGAATTGCTTCGCTCATGCTTCTCTCTTGGTCACCTTTACGTTGCAGCGTAATAAACAACTAGACCAAAGTATCTAAACAACTAGACGAAAGTAATTCAATCTAAATTTAAAACAAAGAATGTAAAGCAGCCAAATAAACAACAACACCAGGAAACAGAACTCCAGAGAAATCGAAAAAATAACACTAGTACTTTATATAACTCTTCATTTGAAAGACTTAATTTCTGAAACATAATTCACACTGTTCAACCACACCATCATCACTGCATATCACGCGCAATGAAGCGAACAAACGGTGGGAAAAAGCTAAGATATCCTCCGTAATTCAGACGAAAATAGCTGAACACATCAACCTCTAATTCAACCTACGTTTCAACACCTGGGGGACAAATTTCACCTGCGCTCCAAATCCAGGCTTCACACAAAGATAACCAAAAGAAAATGAATAATACATTATTTCGCCGTGCAAGCTTAGGTCGCAAACATTTCCACACACACACAAACACAGCAGAAAGATCGGAAATAAACCGTAAACATTTGGCGGGAAAGCCTTCTATCGGTCCCACGTTGCCATCAGCGTCCGTGCACGCGCTGTCACAACACACCCTTACCATCTGAGTCATTAGCTCTAGTTTATTTCTGGGCGCGGGTCCAAAACACATCAGCGCGATCTCTCGTTTGCATATACTCTGCAACCAGCTCCTAATTGGACGCCAAACTCGCAAATGTCAGCGGCCGACAATGAACGAAAAAAGGTGCGGGGGGGGGGGGCTGGATAAAGTTCTCTCCGGGCTTTGTACAGCGTAATATTTTAATTACAGGCAAAATGTAAAGGTGCAAAATGTGTGCGCCTTAAATAAATCTCCCCAAAACAAAACTTGATAAGGATTGACCAAGCTTTTATGTCGTTTGAAGTCGTGATATCAAACTTCAAGTTCTGTCGTCAATTTAACCCCACTAGTTAGTTCAAAGGTTATAAAAAGTTGTAAAATGAATTACTGCTCAGTTTTCAAGTAATAAATTTTTCACTGGATCAAGTTGTATAAAGAAGTTAGGGTTTGATTTCACGATTTCAAATGGCGAAAAACCTTGGCGGAAATCCTTCACAGGTTTTATTTTGGCGTATATAAAATAACTAGGAACGCCACCATTACATGTTGCCATACCGGAGGGGAGGGTGGTATTTTATCTGGGGATGGTAAGGGCAGTTTCCCGGAGGTGGGTTGGAGACAATTCCACCTACATTGTTGCTATTTCCTTCTACCCCTCTCTTCCCTCTCCTACTCCGTCCCTCCCTCCCCTCCCTCCTTCACTTTTTTTTACGTTTGTGTAGTGAATATTTTTCCTGGTGGGGGGGGGGGGCAGGTGCCCTATTCACCTTGCCACCGATCGACGGCGGCTTTAAATTTTTTGTTTGGGTTCCTGGTTTTGGTCCCCCCCCCCCCTTTCCCTCCCTTCTTTATATTTGAATTGAATTTTAAGCCAATTTTTTTCTTGTTGACAGTTACCATGCTCCCCACCAAGATATATATTCCTCTCCTCACCCTCCGGCTTCCCTCTCCCTATTTCCCTTACTTTTTTTCATTTCTTCCCCTTCTACCATTTTCATTTTTGTACTGAATCCTCGACATTCTGATTGTTTCCTTTTTGTTGTCATCTGCGAAACAACTCTTCGTTAATTGATGTTGCGGTTGCATGTTTATCGTGAACCTGAATTGTGGATCCTCAAAACTATTGCATTCTGTGTTAGTTTTCTTTACACCGCATTTGAAATCCAATGTGAAATCCACGCTATTACAATTAATTCACACGAGATTTTAACAAGAACTCTAGCTGGACCAGTGCATGCTGCACGGTGATTGAATTTCACAGACATAGCCTCTCCCGGTGATTTGTCATCTTAGGAAAGTAACTGACGCTTTCATTGCCTTCTTCTCCGCCACCGCCCCCCCACCTGCACACCCCTGCCCCCTCTCAGATCCACCCCCCGGGTCCTCCCCATCCCCCCCGACTTCAACCCGCACCCCACTGAACACCCAACCACAGTGTAGGGTCTGAATACCTCCACGCCCTCCCCCTGACACCAGCGCACATGCCCTGTCTACTCCCCCCCTCCTCCAATAACACCCCGGGCCCTCCTGAATTCCCCATTCTGCTTTATGGCCACATTCAGTAATCAAATAATGAGTTCTTCCCCTCCTCATCTTCCCACTCCTTTTCTCCTCCTTCCCTCCCCGGAAAAGTTGTCACATTTTCACGGATATTTGGGTGCTACCCCAGAAAGGTTGCATACAATGATTGTTGTCGCCCATTTAAAATAATTCAACTTCTTTATGCAGTTAGCATCTACGAAATAATTACGCCTTTCCATCGTATCAGCTTGCCAACTTCGAGGAGGCCTCGAAATTAACACAACCTATCGTCATTTGATTTAAAGTTGTCTGCTTTTAGTTGAAACACGGATTCGATTTTTCCTCCTCTTTTCTCTTCGCCCACATCTATGTTTTACTGAATGCTAAAAACACTGAGAGTCAGCATTCATAAAGCAAGTAAGCCCTGCTGTTAGTTAACTCCGTGATTGTTTCTGCTAACTTTGAAACAATCCATGTGTGTTATCTTTAACAACAAAACGGGGTACATTAGGATTGTAAATGTTGCAACTCTAGTTTTTTGTTTATTTCCCGAGTAACAACGGTCATGCACACTATGATTGTTGCTGCTTACTTTGAAACAATTCCGCTCAGCTCTGAAAGCATGCATCCACGAAATAAATAAGTCATTCTATCGTTAATAGCTGTCAATTTCGAGTCATCGAAACTAACAACGTAACTTAGTTTGGTTTAAAACTATTCGCAATTAGGTGAAACACGGGTTCTTTCATTTCACCCATCACAATCAACTGTTAAGAAGAATTGTTAAGTGCCATAGCAAAGACATTACACGTGTACGAAGAATGAACAAAAACGTTACTTTTAATTAAACGATGAAATTTAATTGTTACTGAGGCTGATCCCCACTCGCTTACGCTATTAATACATACTAGCTGTACCCCCGGTCTAGCCGGTTCCCGCGTACCTAAGTGAAATACTTTACTGGGTAGCACGAAATGAAAATAACTTCGAGGCCCCCAATCTGTCTCCTCCCCGCCTCCTCTCCCACATTCTCCCGGTGCATGGTCAGATTTCCCCCATGTGCCTACTCCCAGGTAGCTCTTTCCCCTCTCCACTGAGCTCCCTCCCCCAGAATTCCCCCATTGTGTGGTGTAAATACCCCCCCCCCCCCCCCGTCGCCGCTCCGCCTCCCTTTGGACCCCTGTTGTTTGGTTTTCGTAATGTCTTTTTGCAATGCAGGACGCTGCTGTTATGTTGCTGAATTGACTGTTTGTCCGTTCTGACACCAAGTGCGATAAACCCAGCAACGATCGTGCAGATATTGATTGTTTCTCAACCATTTTTGAAAGCTCTTCCTGATTGTTACAGAGCACAAACGTTGTAACGCACACACAAACGTTTGTTACTGATTGTTATGCACACACACCTGATGATTTTGCTCAGTGCCACCCAAGCCTTTTATATACACAGATAGTAGCTTAGGGCTCGAAGCCATGCGCTTTATAACAAAATACAATCTTAACCCATAAAACAGAAGTTGCCACTCTTTTGTCAACGCTGGCCCGAATATGCTTTAAACAATGCTTTAACAATGATAAAAACAACAATTCTTTTCCGGCAGAAAAAGAAAAAGAATTTATCGGAGGAAACGATGCAGAAGCAATGATGTAACAATAATGCTGCAAACAACAATGTCTTTACAAACATGCATTGTACTTGGTTTCATGAAGTCACGTAATCGGGCTTGAGTGAAAAAGACGAAAAAAAATATCTGTCTGCTCCCGGGTTACAGGGCTTTGAAAGACACCAAAAATACGCAGTCGGATTTAGTGCGGAAAAAAGAAACCAGGCCACAGGACGTGAAAGACACCGTCTGCTCCTGGGTAACGGAAATGAATGAAGGATGGTGGAATGAATTACAGATTACATGGATTCAGTGGGCGAAGCAACCTTAGCGAAATTACCCATCTTCAAGAACCTGCATTATTTAAATTACACATTTCACTGTTATGGGGCAGCTGTATTCCTACATTTGCCCGTCTTCATATAGGCTGTGCAGAAATGTCTTCTCCATCTGGCATTGTACTTGGTTTCATGAAGTCACGTAATCGGGCTTGAGTGTAAAACAAACAAAAAATTTGTGTGCTCCCGGGTTACAGGGCTTACAAAGACACCAAAAATGCGCAGTCGGATTCAGTGCGAAAAAAACAAACCAGATCACAGGACGTGAAAGACACCGTCTACTCCAGGGTAACGGAAATGAATGAAGGATGGTGAAATAAATCACAAGATACATGGATTGAGTGAGCGAAGCAACCTTACCGCAATTACCCATCTTCAAGACCGGAATTATTTAAATTGCACATTTCACTGTTATGGGGCAGTTGTACTCCAAGAGTTGTCAGTCTTCATGACGGGCTTTACAGCTAGTACCAACTATAAAATGTAAAACGCATGCCGGAAACGGTTTTTTAACAATTGTTTTTTAACAATATGGGTGCCACCAGCTAATTTCTGTGTATATTGCCCAAGAAAACATTAATTACCTTCACCCATGCTACATCTCCTCTTGAGTCACCTCCACGATATGTCGAGATGAAAAACGATGACAGCCTTTCGCTTCGGCATTTTTATAGAGGCAAGTGCGTTCACGCTTGCTACTGGATTACCGAGCTGGCCGGCTACAAACAATTTAAAAACCTCTATGGCAGACCAGCATTCGAGGAACTGAATGCTAAAATTTACAGGTAATGTATATTTTCTTAAGCAATAGAAACAAAAAACACGGAATTTTTTACTTTTCTTGACAACCTTTTCGTCTAGGTATACTTAGTGATCACTCATGATGACATTCTTACAACGCTGATTTTAGCGACTCAAATCACATTTGAAACTTTGCTCCCTCAAGCATCGCTGCAAGAAACGATTCTTCGCTGGCTAATAATGTTAGTTCCTTGCTGAAGTCCGTTCTACGCGCGGGTGGTGTTGGATGCATCGTTTGAAAAATTGGTGTGGTGAGGTCTATGTTTTGTGTGTCAATGTGCGGTGAAATTAACTTTCTTTGAAAACCTTTTCGACTGGCTTTGTCATTTCTTGTGTGGGAGAAGCAAAAATAAATCGCCGACAATGCCTCATTCAGTTATTGTTTTATTTATTTATTTAATACTCTACGAGAGCCTAGAGGACACAATTCCATATATGCTCAACACTAAACTTAAAACTAAAGGCTACTCTAACACTAATACCTACTCCAGCAAACAAGTCATTCGTAAAACAAGCTCACCACCCAAAACAAACACATCACCCCGAACAAACCATAAATGGTGCAGCAAACGAGCCAAGATCAGTCCAGTCACCCTGGATACCAACTCGAAAAACGGGCCGATGCCTTACGAAAATGGATCACACCACGAATAGAACCCCGTAAGCCACTATGAAGGGGGTGGTGGGGGGGGGGGGGTCCCGCGAGCATTCGTCACTCAAAGACCCATGATTCGAGAGAGAGGGACAGGCGCATCCTAGCTCAGCCCGGGCAGCGAAACAAGAAGTGTTTTGCTGTCTCTTCCTCTCCACCACGTACACAAGGGGGTTGAGCACCACCCAAGTCTGTATAAGTGACAGCGCAAAGGTACATGGTCAGTGTTCAACCTAGAAACAAGACTTGCGTCTCTCCAATCTAAATTGTGGGGCACAGAAACAGAAGGGTACAATTCAACCCTAGGGTGCATTTATCGAGGTGTTATTGTTGCCGACCACTTTGCAACGTAACAATGAGCATCGTGCACAGCAGGTATAAAGTGATTGTTAAAGCGATTAAAGTGATTGTTAGATTCTTAGACGTGGTCATCTGCCCTTTGAAAACCCTTTGAAACCCTATGAATTTCTCTTTAACAGTAGGCTCGATTTATTCAATCTTATTATGTAGCTGTAAACTAGAGGAAGCCCGTGCTAAGCACAGTTGGATGCACAACCAAAATCCGACCAATCAAATTTTTGCTCATACTTGCTAACAAACGCTGATTTTCGTTTGGTTCGTTCACTCTATCAGCACAACTCCTCAGTCGCTCCTCCACGACCCAGGACCACGACCCAAACCCCGACCCCTTTCCCGGACCACATGAACTGATATTTAAATACGTCTATGGGAAACAAATAAACAAAGTTCAAATCTTCAGACCGGCGGCTTGCGTATAACGTTTTTTGTACTCGGTAATTCTGATCCCTAGAAAATGAGGATTTTCAATTTTTCTTAATTTTCCAAATTACGGGCTCACTCGTGCTGCGGCGCTCGTTGCTGCTAAACCTCAGAAACCCGCAACCAAAAACTTGTCCGGGCAACCAAAACCTGGTCGGCAAAAATTGTGATCCGGCTGACGCCTGAGATTCGAAGGAACACTGCACGCGCGATCGTTGATACCACGGTAACTTGCATCAATTTTGCGGTGGGCCGTACCGAGGTTATTTGTTTTAAAGTTGATTGTGTAGAGCAAGTCATTGTTGTGTATTGTTGCAGGGATGAACGGGCGAAACAAAACCACGTGTCGAAAAGATGGAAAATAATTACCTGCCAAAAACTGCCTGCACAAACACCGCGAAACAAAACCCTCGGGCAAAATAAATCCGGGCACGCCTGCTAATAAATCAATACACAAACTGCCAACCATACACTAAGCGTTAAGCTTGTAGCACACTGCTCCGTTCCGTCCCGTTCCAACGACTGACCGCAACGGATGGTCCAGCACACATTGTTTCCCTCGCTAACCGTTTCAGTCGGCTCCGCTAAGCTTTTCAATTTGATTGCGCCCAAATTGACAATGCAAATGAAGGACTTGTAGTGACCGTAAATAAGTAATTAAATAGAAAGTGGTAGTAAATTAGGTATTAATTCTTTACGCCCGGGTATGATGACATTTAAGTCCAGAAGGCAACCGAATAAGGTTAGCATTTATATTTAGTCGAGGAAATGGATTGTGCGCAGGCGCATGACGGACAACAACAGCCGCTGACTGAAGCTTGTAGCACACTACTCCTTTCGGTTCCGTTCCGTTCCGTCACGTCACGTCGCAAGCCGTCAAATTTCTGTTTGGATTAAAAGCATGTAAATTGGATGAACTGCGTCTACTGCTCTGTCCCGTTTTGTCGGTTGACGGGTCGGTGGTCTAGGCAGAATCTTTTCAGTCAAAAACTGATTGCATCGGACCCCAACGCGCCTGCGCACAACGCCTTTTTCTTACTAAATACAGATGCGAACCTATTACAGTTGCCTTCTCAACTTAAATGTCTTCATGCCCGAGCGTAAAGAATTAATACCTAATTTACTACTATATACTTTCTATTTAATTTCTTACTTAAGGTTACCAAGTCCATCTTTATTTGCATTGCTAATTTGGACGCGATCAAATTTAAAAGCTCAGCTCAGCGGAGTCGACTGAAACGGTTAGCAACGGAAGCAATGTGCGCTGGACCATCCGTTGCCGTCAGTCGTCAAGTTACATGCTTTACGGCAGGTGCGTAGACTTCTCTGATGCGATCCGTTTTTGACGGAAAGGATTCTGCCTCGACAAGGGTGTCCGCCAACCAACGGGTCGTCACGGAATGGGACGGAGCAGTATACGTGGGTATTCTAATTGACATGTTTTTAATAGAAACAGAAATTTGACGGCTTGCAACGTGACGTGACGGAACGGAACGGAACGGAACGGAGTAGTGTGCTACAAGCTTTAGACCAAGCTTTATACCAATAATTCACATTGCTGAACGCAAAACGGTTGGTTGAGATCTTTTATAGATGATTTTACGCAATTTAAACTTGTTTTACGTTTTTTTAGCATTTGGTTCGATTTTCTTGCAAGTGGATGGCAACGAGTCGTCTGTCGTTCATTTCTTGCCATCAAACAACGACCAATTAATAGGTACTGTTCGTTTCTAAGTTATCTTCTAAAAAGAGTAAACTGTTGACATAACAAAAGCCAAAATACTGTTTGTCTCCTCACTAGAGGTTGACCGATATTCATCTCGGCATCGATAAGCGACCATAAAAATCAGGCCGATACTGCATTTCAGTATAGAGCAACGTGATAAATCACTTGAAAACAGAATTTTCTATAACTAGTACGAGACGAGTTAAGACACATACAGTTTGTAGTATTTAAGGAGAGGTCAAGCAGTCTCTTCTGTCTAGCCTGAAATTTTAAATTTGTAGACCAACATTTTGTATTAATAAAGGTAAATCAAGTCAGGAGTTACCAAACGCAGCTGTACTGGAGACTTTTTTCAATCAATTGGACTAAGTTATTTTTTTTCTTTAAACTAGCCACATCGCTAACTTCGCTCGCTCTGTTGGCGTCGTCTTGCTTCGCTCGAGAACGTTTGCATGAACAAACTATGACGTCATGGACAAACATCATGAGGGTAATTGACGATCATAATATCAAGTTACAGCGACGAAAATAGGCCTAACCGAAGCGTAATTTAATCATCTTTCTTTTGGTCTATTCCCATCCTTGTATAGGTGCCTTGGTTCAAGAGGATTAGAGGTACAAACACACTCCCACGCTCATCATACGTTTTTAATAATGTAGACTAGCCACATCGCCCGCTTCTCTCACTCTGTTGGCGTCGTCTCGCTTCGCTCGAAGACGTTTACATGAACAAACTATTATGACGTCATGAACAAATATCATGAGGGTTTAAAAAAAATTTTGACGATATTTTTTCAGTTTCTTTCACATATTTGAGGGTCATAATATCAAATTAGAGTGATGAAAATAGGCCTATCCGAAGCGTAATTTAATTATCTTTCGTTTGGACTTACTCCCATGTTTGTAGGTGCTTTGGTTCCGGAGGAGTAGAGGTACAAACACACACGCACGCACTCACGCACATGATGTAATGATGTAGTAGTGTCAGCACATCAAGTTGCGTCGGAGATTGGTTAGATATCTGACGTCATCAGATCGGGCAACTTGAAATCGGTCTAACTTTAGCCAAGGCATTCTCTATAGGAAAAGAATCAGACCGGCAGATGATTAGTCATTATCTATTGGCAAGAAATACTTCAAAGTATTAAAAATATGTTGATATTGCGTACAGTTGTCTATGTAATGGTATTAATCGTTAATTTGGCGTTTATGAATGTACAATAAGGCCAAGGATTGAAATCTACAAGAACCTAGGGAAATTTTCTTTTAATCGATCTGTTTAATGCTACAAACAAAATTGATTATTTTTATTATTGTCGTCATTATTATTGATAGTAAGTGTGTTAGCTAGCCTGCAGCTAGCGATACATTCCAGATATCGAGAACGCGATGGAGGAACCACAAAGTGAAAGATCGATAAGGGTGATATCGAACCTTGCCTAAGGTCTATTATTAATCATATCTCCAAAGTTGTCTACGATCGAACGGGGAAAGGTTTATTAACGAAGAGCGCTCAGCGAACTGGAAGGAGTTCCTCATAAAATTAAAGGGGAAGTGCATTGAATTCATTGTACTGCCACCAAACAATTTTTTAAACACTAATACCCACGAAAACTACGAGTGAAATGATTGCCTTGAACATTTGTTAAAATTCACTCAAAACAAAACTTGTTAAAGATTCCTACCGCGCCTTTCGACCGTTTGAAGTAATTATTCGGTTAGTTAATCCCACCGAGTTCGATGGTTAAAAGAACAAATGTGAAAATTGCTTAGCTGCGCAAATTGAAATCTTAGTTTCTGGGATTAACCTAACTTAACGAAAGAGCTTGGCGTTTGATATCATGACTTCAAAAATCTGAAAAGCTACGCGGCCCAATTAATAAAATCCATTTGTTTTTCTTTATAATTACGAGATGAAAAAATCGAGAGTTACGGTCTCTTTTTTTTTTGACATTAGTAGAAATTACAAACAAAAACGTCAAGTGTGCCATAAAAAAGGTGCTTATGTGATTAAAGTTTCACTTCACTTGTTAAAATGTACACGGATAAAAATTGATGATTTAATTGAAATAATCAAATATACAATTGAAAAAATTGCATCTGTTTACGTGCTGTTGTGCTTTACGTAAAATATGTGATTGGTAAAGCACAACAGCTCTTAAACAGACGCAATTTTCTCAATTGTATATTTGATTATTTCAATTAAAAATCATCAATTTTTATCAGTGTACATTTTAAACATATCAAAAACCAAAACTGGTTAAAGGGACCGCCAAGTTCCGAATGGTTCGACCCTTCAAAGGAGTAGCATCTACACACCAAAACATTCGCCAAGTTAATCGCACCGCTTAATAGTTCGAAGGTTAAATGAAAACTAGAACATTGCTCCTTTCGGTAGCAATGTTCAAATTTTCATTTAACGTCCAAGGTATTATTCGGTGCTATTAAGTTGGCGAATGTTTTGGTGTGTTGATATTACTCCTTTGAAGGGCCGAACAATTCGGAACTTGACGGCCTCTTTAACCAGTTTTGGTTTTTGATATGATATCGCTCCTTTTTTTAAATTATGTATTGACTCAACTCCACTACCGTGCAGATGTGTAATAACGTGCCACTTCAACAAGAAATTGGTTTTCAACAATTTGCTACTATCTTTTGCCTATAGGCGGAACCATTCTCAACTTAGTCACCTCTTTATAGGTTTTTGGTTTGGTTTTAATTTTGTTGTAATTTGTTTTATTTAGTTAATTTGGTGTGTTGATACCACTTTTTTGAAGGGCCGAACCACTCTCAACTTGGTGGCCTCTTTACCAGTTTTTGACTTTGTTATTACAGTTGGTTTATTTTTCGTGAATTGGACGTGAATACAATTTCTTTGCAACGTTGTTTAGATTTATCGTGATACACTAAGTGTGTGTCTAGGCACGCACGTCAGTATACACGTTGTCATTGTCCGAACTTTGGCCGTCCAATGAGAGACGATGCCTACAATACTAACAATGGTTATACGATATTTTCGTACTTACGCGCCCTCCCACGCCATTCCCGTTACGCCCCCAGGCTCCAAACCATAAAAGGTACGCAGTTTGTATTGTACTGCACCCATTCGTCCAATTTCATAGCTGGAAGCCTTCCCGTTATCTCGGTATCGATGAATAATCACCCTATGGAAATTAACATTGGGATGAGCGGACTAGTAACACATTTACAACATTTTTGAGGTTCAGATTTTGCATTGAAAGCAGCTTATCTGGCATTCCTGCACGAGTTAATTTTTGTGAGGTGGGTCATTGCTCACGATTTCAACACAATTTAAGCTTTTGTACCGCATTATTATTTTTCCCCAAGTACCTGAAATGTGCCTAAGTATGCTTCAAGATATAAGACACTGACGCAATGGCGTCGCGCTGCAATGGTTTACAACTTCGGCAATTGAATTGATGGGATGTTTGTTGTGATGTTTGTTGCCTAACTTGGCGAGACGCACTAGCGTGTCTCTAGACAAGTGAAGTGAAACTTCTATCATATAACCACCTTTTTATGGCACACTTAACGTTTTTGTTTGTAATCAGTGTACCTTTTTTACAGCTATGGCATCGCGATACAAAGGTTTATGCATGCAATCGATTGTTGTGCCCACTTTGAAACAATTCAATTCAGCTCTGAAAGCCTGCATCTGCGAAATAAATACGCCATTCCATCTTTATTACCATACTTTTGCCGTTTTCATTGTTGTAAGTGAGCCACCACAACACACTGCACTGCACTGCTGTTTGTTGTCGTGGTGAGCGTGCTCACCATTGTTGCAACAAAGGTGGGTGACTGCATACTTATACCGCACACTTTTGTTGATGTGATGAGATAACTAAAATTTCAAGGTCAAGTATTGCTCTTTCTTGTGCCCCTACAATCTCCATAATCAGCACACGTTTCAGAAACATCTGTTTGGGTGGTTGATTAACCTGGACAGAAATTGTCTAGAAAGCATGTTTAGCATTGTAAGCTAAACGTGCTTTCACCTTTCTTCCAATTTTTTTTATGGGTATGCAATTTGTTACTATTAGTACTGACTATTTGCCTATTACATGATTCAACAATTCAAAATTGGCTTTGAACGATACCAATTGTTGACTATATTTTGACTATATTAACTATAAATTGTCTATAAATTGTTTGTTTTTGCTTTACTCGTGTTTTCTTTGAGATTGATTTATATATTTCACTCCTCTTTGTATTCTGCTTTTATCTCCCTTTTCATAAATTTGTTGCGTATATGTATATAATATTTATCGATTCATTTTCTTTATTTCGTGTCGATATGTTTTGTTGTTGTTCTTTTGGCGCCTAACCTTTGATTCTGTGTGCAAAAGTGCTAGTTCAATTGTTTTTCTTTGTCTGCTGCTCTCAAACCACACGTGAGCCTTAGCTCTTGTAAAATGAGTGTTTGCTTTTGTGTGTTTTTTTGTAACCTGTGGTGGATGAATAAACTTACTTACTTACTGTTGTTCATGTAGTGCTCGAGGCCACTAGCATTATAGATCGGGCTTCCTTATCACCGCTACTAAAATTCGGCTTACCTGTACGACGTAAAACCCGAGTGTCTCCGAAAACATTTGAGGTACGAACTTCATCTTTGATATCCTTCATTTCAAACGACAGAGCCCCTTGTCATGAAATTTCATCCAAATATGAACAACGTTATGAGCGTTATCGTGTCCTAAATTGACAAACCCACTCATAGACAGACAGACAGACCGACACACCAAATCTAAAATCAGTTTATGTGCGGTAAAGGGTTACAGAAGCATCTAGGGAAACATGCAAACAGTAGTTGACAGGTAGCGTAGAAAGAAAAGATCCGACTCGAACTCGATCCCAGTACCATCCATTTACTAGCGGACTGCACTACCAACTGCACTACCTGGGATGACCCCTGAATACAACGGAGCTTAGACGCTATTCAACCTTTCTGAAAGTTGAACTGAGGGTTACGAGGAGGGAAATAAAATAGATTTTTGGTCTCCACATTAGAATTTAATTTGGTCTAGTGTTAAAGACGATGCAAGTTACCCCGTGTGGCGATAAATTATTAGTAAATTGGTAGAATCTCCAATCTATTCGGGGAAGCTTTTTTCTCCAGCAGTGCAGTCACCACTTGTGCTTTGAAGCACCACCCCTAACGTGGTGGCATCTACGGAATCGGAATCCATATCCTACCCCTTTCGCGCCATTTCAAGCCCATCAACAACTCTTGTTTGTCGCTCTTTGTTTATGACGTCCTCCGCAATCAACACGGCAATTACCTACGGTGGCAAATCGCAACATCCGATCATGAAGAATGTGGGCCCAATTTTTAACTTGCAATTGTGCCAGGATAAACTCCTGGAAAAAGAAATTGGACCCACATAAAGTCTGTCAATCACACAGGGCCTGTGACTACTTTTCAAATCTGTGTCCGGTTTTGTTGCCATCCCACGAAGCCTCTGAGTTGGCATCAGGGAAATGTAAATCTGCCCTACGAAGAGACAAAAGCAGTACAACGACAAGAAAGAAAGAATAATTGGTCAGTCTAGTGCAAGGCACACCACCCATCAAGGCATCAACGAAGAAGAACGCACCTAGGACACCACAAACAACACCTTCAAGCATGCCATTCGCCCATGCAATCAACGTCTTCATCATCAATGTCAACTCCATGAAAGGTGTTACATCAATGCACTGTTCGTCTTTTCTCTCAACTCCACAACCGCCAACCCTTCCCGCAGTCATGGAAACATTGGAGTGATCTTTGGAGGCTGAGAAATCAACAACGTCACCTTCAATGGCAACGTCACTTCTAATGGCGTTACTCGCCTCAACTGTCGATGTTCCTTGCTGTCACCACCAAATCATCAGAGGCAATTCCAAACAACGAACCCAATCATCCGCCAATCCTCAACCAGATGGAACAATCCACGACCCAACTCCATCTTTTTATGGCCTCGATTCTGACACACCCAGGTCGCCTTCCAACCACATCGAGCCTGCTTCAACATCTGCTTCTTTCACTGACAAAAAAATCCTACGCATGACAATTTCGAAAGGATTTACATTTATCCAAGACCAAAGTCAGCCATATGAAAATAAACTTCAATTCTAGGTTCACCACTTCATTTCGGATATATCCTCAAAATTAAAGAATCAAGAACGTTAGATCCAAAGACTACGTGAAGAAAACTCCCAAATACTACACGACTCAGACAAGTTCCAACTCGACCTGGCTCATACGTCAAAGACTGCCGCATCAGCTTCATCGCCAGCTCAACCGCCCAACGTTTGGAAATTTTCTCCTCTCAACCTGTCACCATCTTGAAAACCGGAATACCGTCCATCCCCTAGGATGAAGCACCCACCCAAACGGATGTTTCGGCAGGTATATGACCTCCATCATTTCAGGCTGGAGATTGACACTAACCATCCAATTGCCAAATTCTTCTTTCAAGCCAGCAAAAATCTCGAGAACAGAAGCAGATGTACCAGCCCCTCCAATACAAGAAGCATCATCAGCTTCAAAAACGCTGTCAACTGCAAGACCATTGGCACTGCACAATTCAAGATCAACTCTCAAACAAGTATGAAGAACTTCACTCCCCCGCTCACAAACAGACCACTCCAGGATCCCAGCCATCAAGAAAGGTAGCAACCCAATTTCATGTTTTCTTACATCATAACGAATTCCACTCTTCCCCTTTGAACTGAAGGTATCTGAATTAACCAAAAAATATTAAGAAATTAAAAAATCAACGCATAAACATCACACCCCATTACGGATACCAACCTTTTTATGAAAAAAAAAAATCAGTTTTTCCAAATCCCATTTCTCTCAACTTCAAACATTCTTGTCAGTTCATAGAGTCTATAATTCCAGGGGATGCCAGCTTTGGAACCCTAGAGAACTAACCAAGAAGGTGCCCGCCACGAATTTGACGCAGCCATGCTGTCAATGCAGAATTTACAGGTAATGAATATTTTCACACGGCAACTAGAAACATAAATTTGCAAGCCCAGTGGGAGGGCCAGCTGAAATTTGTTTCTATTGCCTAAGAAAATATGCATTACATTCACACACCCTATCTCCCCTCTTGAGTCGCCTTCTTGACATATTGAGAGAGAACAAAAGATGCCAAGCTTTCGCAGCTGGCGCTTTTACAGGAGAGTGTGCTCTTAGGTTGCCGGATACAAACAACTTAAATTCTCTAGGACGAACACATTACGAGAACAAAATGCAAATATGCAGGTAATCTGTACTTTCTTACGCAATAGAATCAAATTTCAGCCGGCCCTCCCACCGTTACGTTTTTTTGTACGTTCACGTTTTTCTTGTTTCAGTGATTTTAAGGATATTTTTAAAGGAACCCTTACCTCCTGCTCTATTTATTTTTATCTGCATTAATCGATGTTAGCAATGAAATGTTGCATTGGCAAACAGAGTGAAATCTCTCCTAGTTTGTTCACACCATATATCGGTGTGTAAATGAAAGGTATCAGGATTCTCCTAACACATTACCATTTAAGAAGAAATTGTCCTTTTTCTTCTTATCAGCACAACTGTCGTGCCTTTTGTACTCGTCCATTTCAGGCAGGTCGGTCGGTAAAGTCCGCCATGTTTTCATCGAGTGGTCCACTTTTCACACACTTCCGAGACAGCTTCATTACTGTTCCAGATTGGCTGCTAATCGAGGGGCCAAATCGCGTGGAAGTGGCCGATCGAATGGCCTTATCGCATGCAAATACATCCCCTTCCCCACTCGGAAGTGTCGAGTCGCGCGTGAAGGAAACACAATCTCTAGAAGCGACCTACCTAACCGGAAATGGTCTCATTCTACGTCGGCACTTTTAATGCGTTTGGTCGATTTCGCCGGTTGCGTGATACGTACAGCCCCAGGTCAAGAGTTTCACATTCCATTATTGCGTTAAAACGAGCCGCTTACGCTACTAAAAATTACCACAACCGGCAATAAAGTCCAACACCTTTTGTAATGTCATTCACATTCCACTGGTACGCTGATTACCTTTAGATTGCTTTGGTTATCAGAACATGACACGCAGACTCGGAATTTTGGGGGAACAAAAGAAAAATTAAGATCTTTTTAATAATGCCTTTTTGTTGTTCAGCTGCAATGCTGTAACCTTTGGCAAGTGAGATCCAGTATTACACATGGATTTCATCACCATGCTGAATCAAAGAAATGTCAGGCTTACACAGGTAGCTTTAAATTGCATCCAGTCTTTATTCTGTATAATTTTCCATTGTACGTTCTGATCCTAATAGGAGTATTGTGCCACTCTAAGATTACTTCAGCAGTGTGAGTACACACTTTACTACACGAACCAGTTTTTGTCAAACGCTCACGAGAAGTGTTTCGCTGAGGGGTGGGGTGTAAACTTGAGCGTTAGGCGCTTGTTGAGATTTAAGCTTCGTTCTGTCCGTATGTTGCTTACACGAAGCAGTTGTTGGGTTTTACTTTTTTAGTTGGCAACTGCAGTACCTGTGTACACCTCAGTGCTCGTGCGCAGTAGCCTTTACACTACATTAGACAAGTCTCACACTTTACCTATTTATTAACTGTAAGCCTACTGCCCAATTCTAAATTCAGTTTTGAATCGCGGATTAGTTGTTATCGAGGTTTGATTTTATTCTTATGCTTTAATTTTTTTTATAAGCCCTACAAATTTACAAGACTATGTTGCAATACATTTGTCTTATTGTAGTACACTAGAGGAAGCCCGTGCTACGCACGGCTTGTCTTAAATGCGCCGTTTTTAACACTGGTAAGGTTTGGCTGCTAATGTGTATGCCTATGTTTAACCGAATTATGCCTATGTTTCTTCATTCCGGTTTTTGAGCGCACTGAATAATAAACGCATTCGCCAATTAAGTTTCTTCACTCCATTTTTTTGCGCACACAGGCTAACAAACGTTGATTTTCGTACCATCCACCATCTGATACAGTTAAGGATGATAACGTAAAAATGTTGATAAGTAGCCTTAAAATCTGCAAAGACCTAGATGAACTTGAGTGTGCACTCAAATTATTTTGTGGGTAAATGGGGAAAGTAGTACCAGGGGCCTTCTGATGGGCAGCAACCTGCAAAGACAGGCAGTAAAACCACGATTTAATTTTCAACCCAATGCTGAAGGTTTTGTTCACCTATAGACAAACGTTCTATTAGTATGATGACAAGGGAAATGAAAAATAAAAAAAAAATAACTATCGGTACTTACAAAAAAACTTCAAAAACAGTAACAGACAGAGCAACTCCCGTTAGTGGCGATTAGTGACCCGCCAACTTGTATGTGACGTCACCCCCCCCCCCCCCCCCCCCCCCCCCCCCCACAATATGACCCAGCGATAGTGTTAATGGTAGGCTTAGAGACAACCTTGATGCCATGTTTCATGTTTGGCTAAAATTTTTTGAATGGCCCGAAAAATTACCGGTACGTATGGCAACTTGGTCCAGTCGAGGGGAATGGGGTCAACGGATTAGTCGGGTAGATGGATTTCCCAAAGCAAGGAGTTGTTGCGCCACTACTTTCTGAACGCCCGATGGTGGGTATCTCGTACAGTGTTGCAGTGACTTCTTGAGCTCTCCCTTCAAGATATCTTAAATACAGATAGAGGGTGGGCGGAACTGTAGTGGGTAGACTTTAAGTTTGAATTGGATTAAGAAAATTGGTCACGGTGAATTGTTCACGGTGAATTGGAGCTACAGAAAGTTTATGGAACCGTCTGAAGTTTCTTGTTCGACCGAGAACTGAAGAGAGGAGTGAAAGGATTTACGATCTTCGTCTTAGAACAACTTGACGAAATTAATCAAGAAGTCTTAACTTAAGCCTTAACTTAGGCCTTATGAATTTTGTCGAAGAATTTAAGACAGAAAATGAAAAGCTGAGAAAGATGTCGGTGGCAGGGCCGTCGACAGGGGTGGGGAGGGGGATACTTTGCTCCGGGTCCGGAGAATTTTCACTTGGGCTTTAGTTGTTGAACCTTTTGCGATATCATTAAAGTTTTAGAATTTGTGTAAAATTTTATATTATTAAAAGTTAGTTTAATAATACTATGCCCTCCCCCTCCCCTCCCACGATTCTCTTCATTTCTCCTAACTTACATAAGGAGAAATTAAAAAGAATCGCATATAAAGGGGAAGGTGACTCCTAAAATTTTGTCCGGGGCCCTGAATGAACTTACTCTAAATTTTCTTTTCCCATTATTTTACAATGTTTGTTTTTTTTTTACTTTTTTATTTTTAAACTTTATGAGAGAAATTTAGTTTGCGGAAAGATCTGATAGCAAAACTTTGCGAGTCAGGAAAAAAATAAAAACAGACAGTAAATCCATCAATAATTTCGTTAGCCTAAAGTGAATTTCTCGAAGCAAATTGCTTTTGCTCTTCATTAAAGATAAAAAATTGAAACGCTCTGAATTTTGACTTGTTCCGACTTTCACGTTTAACGCCTTTTAGTCGATTTTTCTCCCGAAGAACTTATGCTCGTCAGGCAGAGCAAATAAACCTACAGTCAAGCTGTGAAGCCCGCACAAGAGCTTAAAGGCCAATTTCGACAACTGTTGGCTCTGTTTGCATGCAAACAACCTTACCAATAAGCAAAAGTGGTGATTTCGTGTATGGAAAAGTATTTATTTATTTATTTATTTATTTATTTAGTTATTTATTATTTATTTATTTATTTATTTATTTATTTATTTATTTATGTGTTTATTATTTGTGTTGAACTTTTATTTTCTTAAGTTTTATCAGGGCAGCGGGAAGGGGCAGGAAATTTCAAAATGTCCCAAATGTTCCTGCCTTAATGCGACCCTGCCTAAACCCCGAAAGAGAGGGCCCTTGTACCTGGTCCGAGGAAGCCTGTCACTGGCTTGGTTTGGTAAAGATGGAAAATTAAGTGGAAATTTTGACTAACAGTGAAACTAATTAGGGAGTGGATAGGACATTAGATGAAATACCTTTACCTGTTAACGAATAATACGTCAGAAATCCTAACTCGGAGATTCATAATCTGCATGTTGACAAAAACTAGAACATTCCACAAATGGTAGGAAGGTTAACGTTGGTGTTGTCAATTATAGACCAGAAGCTGTTGATGTGGCACTACAATTCCCTAAAAAAATAAAGATTAACCTCAAGCGCTCATCATACATTTTAATTTGAGAGGCGCGAGAGACGCATAGCTACGAAAGAAAAAGAATGTTACTAACGACTGGATTTATGATAATGGGAAGAGAAAGAAAATATATTGAATGAAAACATGAAGCCTTATTACAAGCAGCTGTTTTGGATAATCAAAAAATATGCAAAAGATAAGGGCATTGAATATGAGTATTTTCTTAGAGGAAAGGTGATAACGAGAGTTACGGGAGGTGTAGAACAATTACTGTTCGCAAACAAAATTGGGTGTACAGTGGACATACCGTACACATGACAAACCAGGCCGTAGCAATTACAATAAAATGGAAGCGAAAAAAGCCAACAAATTAACTGAACGAAAAACGGCTTCGCCGTTAAAAAAAAAACATTAGAGCTCGTTTCCCATACTCACAGCTGTGAAGGTACACGAATAAAAACGGATTAGAGTTCACTCGAACGCAACGAACTATAATTTGAACTCCAATTCCAGGGAACAAGAATTGGGACATGCCAGTCTTCATACACACGTATTCATGTTCATCGCTAATCAAACAAACAAAACGGTTAAATACTTCACACAAATAAAATACGCACCCAAAATACAACATACACACTCACATGAAACACAACGAAAATCTAAAACACGTACAAACAGACGTCTGACACAACCAATGAATGAATGAACCATTCCTTGTTCCCTGGAATTGGAGTTCAAATTATAGTTCGTTGCATTCGAGTGAACTCTAATCCGTTTTTATTCGTGTACCTTCACAGCTGTGAGATGGGGAAACGAGCTCTAATGCTTTTTTTCTAAACGGCGAAGCCGTTTTTTGTTCAGTTATCTACGCATATTGACAATTCGGCTATTCATGTCGAACAGATAGCGGCTCTTGCTAATCAGGTATTAGTTTAACAGTCGTGTAGTATCAATTGGACGAACGTGCGAGTCCGTTTCGCCACCGACGGGGAACTGCTTAGCTGTAGTAGGGAAGCATGGAGCTCCGACATTTTCCCGGTTCGTTGACGGCTTTGGAAGGCACAATGCACGTTAAATAAAGGCAGAATTCAAATTCATTCTACGATCACTTTCGACAGGAAAATAACAAATAGAGAGCGTTCTATTTCGTCTGTTAAGGTAATTTTGCTGTAGAAGAAAATTAGAAATTGGCCGGTGACTCATTAATTTAGCTCACAGTCTGAAATCGCGCACTTCTCTTTAATTAAAAATTAACACGCATTATGTTTGAATAAAGAATATACAGGGATGCTCAGTACTACCCCCCCCCCCCCTCCCCCCGCCCTCAACAAAGAAAACTAACAAATGGAATATTTCTTCTTTTCCCCTCAACTCTGCCAAAAATTATACTTTTCGCACCAGGTGGGGGAGGAGGGGGTTTATAGAATTGCCTTGTGCATAGAGTGTGATCAACGGGTTTATGAGCTATTTTTTTATCCCAAGCTGTGCCAAACTATTATTAATTTTTTTAATTTTTTTAAAATTTTGGTTTATAAATTTAAGTATTTTCGACTGAGGTCCATTTTTCCGGCTGATAATTTACCACCACCCCCCTCCCCCTCTTCAAAGAAATCGACTCTTGTCGTATTACATGCCTGAATAATTAGAAATATTTAGTAGATTTACATTGTTGGAACCAATGTCGCTCTTTTATTATTTATCTAAAAAGCGGAACATTAATTATTATGCTTGTATGCCTACCATGAATTGTGTCCCCTATTCTGCAACTGTCGCTTTACTTGCCGCACCCGCGTTTTACAGAAATCCGTGGGCTCATGATTTTTAGCATAAGCAGTTATTATATTTATTTAAATTGTTGTTTAATAGTTTAGAACCGCCTGTTCACTAACGACACCAGCATAATGGATGCCTACTGATACGTAACGTAAGATGTTTTTATTCTTACTTCTTTGAAGATGGTGTCGCCCTCTGTACTGTATCATAATTGACACCGAAATGTAAGCTTTTTACCGTTTTCGCCTGTGCTACTGGGTGAGTTGTCACCACTTAGATTGTAGAATGTTGGGATTGTGATGAATCGGTTACAGTTTGATATCGATGAGCTAAATTCCTGATTAATTGAAAGTGAACTTATTATCAGTAAACTGAAAATTAAATTTATGATTATTAGAACTTCACATGCAAGTAACCTGCTGGACGCCTATTTGATTATTCTTTCCCGTAAGTGGAATATGATAAAATGTAACTTGAATTGTTACGCACTCCTGAATGCAGAAGGACAGTGGCATAGCTACAGGGTGGCAAGAGTGGCCACCGGCCTCCGACCTCAGAGGAAAGAAAAAAAAATTTACATTTAAAAAGGCTCTAAATTGCCTTTGTCATCATGTGTAGTACATAGTTATTTAATTTGATTACATAAAGTGAATTTTTTTAATGAATTTCGATAATAGAGCCTCGCCGTCCACTCTCCTATCATTAAAATAATACGAAAAGTTGAACCTATTTGTACTATAACTATTAAAAGAAGAATTTAAATAAATATATAATAACTGCCTATGCTAAAAAATTGTGATCCCACGGATTTCTGTAAAACGAGGGTGCGGCAGGTAAATCGACAGTTGAAGAATAGGGGACACAATTCACGGTAAGCGTAGAAGCAACTAATGCTCCGATTTTTAGATGCATTATAAAAGATCGACATTGGTACCAACAATGTAAATCTACCAAATATTTCTAAACATTCATGCATGCAATACGACAACGGCCGAGGGGGGCGCACCAACCACTATCCCCCCCCCCCCTCACATCCAAGAACAATTATCTGTTGGAAAAATGGACCTCAGTCGAAAATACTTAAATGTATAAAACAAAATAAAGAGAAAAGATAAAAAATGAATAATATTTTGACACAGCTTGGGATAAAAAAAAAATAGGTCCTAAACCCGTTGATCCCAGTCTATACACAAGTCAATTATCTTCTCCCCCTTCCCCCATTCCCCACCTGGTGTGAAAAGTATAATTATTTTTGGCAGAGTTGAGGGGAGAGGAAGAAATATCTCATTTGGTAGCTTTCTTTGTTGGGGGGGGGGGGGCGTAGTACTGAGCATCCCTGTATATTCTTTATTCAAACAGAATGCGTTGTTAATTTTTAATTAAAGAGAAGTACGCGATTTCAGACTGTGAGCTAAATTAATGAGTCACCAGCCAATTTCTAATTTTCTTCTACAGCAAAATTACCTTAACAGACGAAAGACAAAGCTCTATATTTTTTATTTTCCTATCGAAAGTGATCGTAGTACGAATTTGGAATTCGGCTTTTTTTTTTTAACGTGTAGCAGTGCCTTCCAAAGCCGTCATCGAACCGGGAAAATGTCGGGGCTCCATGCGTCCGTACTACAGCTACGCCGCACTTCCCCGTTGCTGGTGTGATACCACACAACTGTCACACGAAAACCTGATTGGCAGGAGCCGCTATTTGTTCGACATGACTACCCGAATTGTCAATATGCGTAGATTACTCGAACAGTTACCGGCGATGCGCATACAGAGTAGTCGCCAATTTTTTTCGTCGTTTCGTGGCCGCCCTAGACGAACGATAGAAATCCGTTGTCAAAACGTAAAGCAACTTGGTCCAATTCCGGTTCAACTTATTTTTCAGATGGAAACATAACTGACAAAATTCTTGGTCAATGACCTAGAAACCTTCACTTGCAAACGATTTAATCATAAACTATTCAATACGAAAGTCTACAATTTGATGGGACGTGTTCTCATCAAAAATCATGGTTAATCGACTGACATTCTAGCACTTCCGGCCTGACGCTTATAAGTGATATGCCTGACCAGTTCAAATAAACGACTCGAGTGGAACGTGACGTCATTAGACAATAGCAGCAACATGGCCATAACGCAAGTCTCTTTTTCTCAGCCAACTGTATTTCAAAAAGTGTTGTATGCATAAAATGCATAAGCAGTTAAAAATGAGGAAAGTATGGGATCTAGAAATTTGTCATGCGTTTTTTATGGGCCATCGTGTATATTAGGGGGGGGGGGGGCAAGGGCTAATTTGTCACAGGTCCCGCCTAACTAAGTACAAGTTAATCGCATCGACTGATAGTTCGAAGGTTAAATGAAAACTAGAACATTGGTACTTTAGGTAACAATGTTCACGTCTTCATTTAACGTCCAAAGTATTATTCGCCAAAGTATAAGTTGGCGAATGTTTTGGTGTGTTGTTGATATCACTACTTTGAAAGGCCGAACCATTCGGAACTTGGCGTTTCTCTTTACCAGTTTTGGTTTTTGATATGATGTCTCTTCTTTTTTTTTTTAATTGTGTGTCACGCTCAAGTCGACTAGCCTGTAGATTTGTAATGATGTGCCCCGTCAACTATAGCTTTAGTGGCCATTTTTTTAATATTTTTATTTCGTATGACCCTTTCTGAGAGGCTGAACCATTCTGAACTTAGTCGCGTCTTTATCAGTTTTGGGGTTTTCTTTAATTTTATTTTATTCATTTAGTTCATATCACTCCTTTGTAAGGCTAAACAAGTCAACTTGGTGACCTCTTTACCAGTTTTTGGCTTATTTTGATATTTTGTTTGTTTTTCGTGAATTGGACATATATACATAATTTCTTTGGCAACGTTGTTTAAATTTGTGACGACACGCTAGCGTGTGTTTAGATACGCACGTAAATATACACGTTGTCATTATCCGAACTTTGGCCATCTAATCAGAGACGATGCCTACAATACTAACAATGGTTATAACAATACTTTCGTTTACGCGCCCTCCCATGCCATTCCCGTTACAGCCCCAGGCTGTAAACCAGAAAAGGTATGCAGTTAGAATCGTACTGCAGCCATTCGTCCAATTTCATAGCTGGACGCCTTCCCGTTATCTCGGTATCGATGAATAATCACCCTATGGAAAAACATGGGGATTAATGGACTAGAAGTAGCTAGCTAGTAACACATCTGCAACGCTATTGTCAGTCAGATTTTGCATTGAAAGCTGCTTAGGTGCCATTTCTTCATGAGTTAATTTTTGCCAGGTGGGTCATTGTTCTTCATTTCACCACAATTTAAGGTTTTGTACCGCATTATTATTTTCCCTCAAGTATCTGAAATGTGCCCAACTATGCTTCAGGATATTAGACACTCACGCCACAATGGTTACCTCCTCGACAATTGAATTGATGTGATGTTTGTTGCCTAACTTGGCGCGACACACTAGCGTGTGTCTAGATAAACTGTATACACACTGTAGGCTTTTATACGTACAAACAGGATGAGAATGCATGGACAAATGCCACATGCATGCCCGCCATGCAAGCAACGTGCCAACATTGTGCACAAACATATGATTGTGTTAGCATTAAAAGCGGACCTGGCAGAATTCAAATAGGTCCCATGAACTGAATGGGCCTATTCTTAATTTCAGTGAAAGGGTGTAAAGTTGGCTGTTAGCCATGTTCGTAGTTACAACGGTTTTATAGGTTGAAAGGTTGTTCGCTCGGCTGTCAAAAGATCTCTCTGTCGGCTGGTACAAAGAAAACTGTTTGGAAATAAACCTCCCCTGTCGCGAAGAATATTCAGCAGCAATGGAAAATTTTGTGCTGAACCACGAACTTGCTCTTCTTTTTGAAGGAAAGTTTACTTTTTCTTTGGCTTTTATAGCAAGAAGAAAGGCATTCTCAGATCCATTCCTCTATTTAAATTCGCTATCTAATGTATTGTCGATGACATTGAAAAGGAATGGAGTTCCGGAAAATGGAGTTCTTTTTTCCCAACGTAGACGTTAGAAATTTGTGCAGGGATCTAAACACTGATATGGAATTTGCCCCAGGGCTTGTGCTCTCTGCCCTTGCGTTACTCAAACCTAGCCATGCGGTTGGGCCAGAGGGGTTTCTACCTTTGTAACAAAGAAATTGGCTTAGAAGTCTGCGCCCCATTAGTCCTTATTGTTAGTCTTTTCTTCAATATCGGAAAGTAAGCCATCAACGAACATCATACACTAGAAGTATCATCATTCTGGTCAACGGCAAATGTCACTCCAGCATTTAAAAGTAGAAATGCTGCAATCCCGCAAAACGATGGACTAAATTGGGCTCACGGTGATTCCGTATGGAATGTATTATCTGAAACCAGATGTTGGAACATATCAATAGACACTCCACTTGATCGATGACGATCACCTTGGCTTTTTACCTATAGGTACATTTGAACAAACATTACATAACGCACTACTTCAAACAGGGCAGAAATCCAAGTGAGCACGAGAAGTAAACAAGACGGATTCAAACTTATTTACGTTTCCTTTTGGACATAAATGTTAGACTGCTTGAGCGGGGAATTGCACCCATGACCTTGTTTCCCGCTGAGGCATCCAAAAGACAATATAAATAGGTTTGTATCCGTATTTATTTAAGGCACTACTTTATGTAAGCTTGCAACACCAATAAATGCAGAAACACAAAGGGGCGAAGATTGCAAACTGCTTTTTTTTACAACACTTTTACCGTGTCTTGCAACCTATTATAATGCACGATAATACGCATAATAGGGCTCGATAATATAATAAAGAATGTAAAGTTAGGGGCACATGGATAGCAAAAAAAAAAAAAAAACTATATAAAATTAGGTGTCTTATGTTAATAGTTAAATTAAGTTTAAAAATAGATACCGATGCAAACCTCTTACCGTTGTCCTTAACATTAAACGAGTTCGCTTGGCTTTTCATCATGCAATTAATCAAATTTAGATCATTGGTCATTGGAGGTTTGATGGTGTACTTCCCCACAAACGAAAGGGAAAAGGCTACAGGTACACCCGTACAGGTTTCTGAGTTGTTGGGCGGTACAATTCCGTACTGACAACTCGCTTGGTTTTCGGCAAAGTGATCGTGGCGTTGTTGAAGCATTTATAAGTAGGGAAGCACAGATTGTATGGAACTAATTTTATTCTGGAATCTTGTATAAAAACATACTGGCTCATTCATAAAAGATGAACTATGATTACAGCATTTGGAAATTCCTTGAAAATTCTTTCTTCCGTGTCTTTGAACAGGCAACACTGGAAAGGACTTTATACTAAAACGATTTAAAAAAAGTATGTTTAACCATAGCAAAAAAAATATGTTTAGACAGTTTTACACACAATCATAAAAAATTACCACATGAATGCAAAAAACAAATTCTCACAATGATCTATTACATAAAAGTTAAAGTTTGATATCGGTAATTCACTAAATCACGAAATGTAAGGCGTTTCGGGTGAGTGACGTCCCAGTTCGAAATATTTTAGAAAATTCGTATAGAGTTGTCGTGCCTTACGAAAAATGTATCCAAATTTAATCCAGATTCTAAATGTACGTTTACCCAAAAACACAAAGAATGGCCCTAAGATGTTAAAAAAAAATGCCAGAAGACTCAAGTGGTCGTAAGTCTTCTGCCATTTTTTTTTTAAACATCTCAGGGCCATTCTTGGTTTTTTGGGTGAACGTACATTTAGAAATTAGATTAAATTTGGATAACTTTTTTGGAACGCAATTTTGGATAAATGCAGTTGGATTTAACCATTAACTTGAAAAACATGACGTCCAACCTTCTAGGTATAGTTTTGTATGTCAAGTTTCTTAGTTAATTTTGTACATAATTCTTATTAATTTTACTGATTAATTTGAAATTTTTGATCAATTTTAGATATTTTACATTTAAAATGCCCCAAACTCCTTGGGCAGTTTTATGAATTTACTAATTTGAATCCAGAAATAGGGCGTAGCATGCCTATGGAAAATATAAAATAAACTAGGGCAGAACTTAAAAAATTGTCGGGGAAAAAAAGACACGCAAGTAGACTCCAGCACACAATGAGAGGCTCATGTTCTCTGCTTCGCACAATGCATTACTGAAAACCATGTTGGATTTCTCGGGTGGAGTTCACAACGCTTCGCCAGACCCACATATTGTTTTAAACTGGCAACACGACAAACACAACCGATCTCTTCAAGATACGTCGGTCCACCCCCCCCCCCCCCCCCAATGTATTAAGAAAAAAGGAAACAGTTTCAAATGCAGAGGTGATCTCGAGTTGGAGAGTGTCAATGTTGATAGAAAATTCGTACGCTCTTTAATCTGCCGTAGCCGACATGCGCACCACCAGATTATTTCCAGGTCCTGTTCACTTCCAATAAGCGTGGATGAGGTGAGTGCATGGCTTTTACTCTTGGACCTCCGGCGCGCCCGCGACCTCTCCCTAAGTCCCCCCCCCCCCCAGACATTTTACCTCTGGGATAGTGTTAGACACAAACTGTGGACCTGCACAATCTGCCCAATTTCGGTCTCTGACTGATAAAGCGGACAAATTCTTCTATTCTAGTTTCTTTTGCCGATGAAAATGAGCGGTAACTAACATTTTCTTGGGCATAGCTATGGGAAGGTTTGTCCCTCTCCCTACAAATAAATACAGGTCCTCAGATTTCCTCAGATATGCACACACCTCCCCTTATTTTCGGCCTTTGGTTTCAAAGGTCGTGGTTTGATTCCCTGCTCAGAAATTCTGACATATAAGTCCAAAATGCAACGTAAATAAGTTTGAATCTGTATTTATTTGACTCTTGAAAAAGGCTGTGTCAGTATGGCACAATGGTAAGAATTCGGCATTTGGTTTCAAAGATCGTGGGTTCGATTCCCCGTTCAGGCAGTCTGACATATAAGTCCAAAAGGCAACGCAAATAGGTTTGCATCTGTATTTATTAAAAAGGTACCGTCATACGCTCATTTAAAGGTGAAAAGGTAATGGCATGCATAACGGCAAAAGCGTGTGGTGATTTTCGAATTCAAAGTGATCTCGGGAGCCTGAAATGGACATGCTTGGGATTTTCTGAAAGGTGGTGAGCTATTGTTTCCATCAACCCTAACCGACATTGTTTAACTGAGATACGGGCCGTCCGAAACCCATTTAAAGGTGAAGCGGTAATTGAATATCGGCGAAAGCGTGTAGTGATTTTAGAATTCAAAATGCTCTCGGGAGCCCACTAATGGCCCGAAATGGACATACTTAGGCTTTTCTTAAAGGTGGGGATCTAGTCCTTCCATCAACCCTAACCGAAATCGTTTAACTGAGATTCGTACCGTTCTAAGTCCATTTCAAGGTGAAGAGGAAATGGCATAGCGGCAAAATCGTAAGGTCATTTTCGAATTCAAAGTGTTCGTGTGAACTCTGTAATAGCCCGAAATGGACATGCTTAGGATTTTCTGAAAGGTGGTGGACTATTGTTTCCATCAACCCTAACTGAATTTGTTTAACTTAGATACGGACCGTCCTAAGCCCATTAAAAGGTGAAGAAGTAATGGAGGGGGGGGGGATTGAGGCTTAATGGCGCGTCGACAACTTGGTCATTAGCGCCAACCTCAGTCACAGTGCAGTGGTCCGGGTAGCCACAGCACCACACATTACAGAGATGTTATCCAAACCCCTAATCTACATCTTGTCATACATCTGTACCTCCTGCAAAAATTGAAAAACACCGGACAGGAGGACAGACTTATCACCCAACTGACGCGCAATGTCATGCGGAAGATGGAAACGACGACGAACACCATCAAGATGGCGACAATCAACAAGTAAATGCCGGACCGTAAGTGGCCGTCGACACCAATAACATTCAGGAGGGTCAACCCCCCCGCAAAACGAAACAGTGAGTAAGTCGGGTGTGACCAATGCACAAACGGGCCAACACAACCTCCTCACGGCGACTGCGGCGACACGCCGAGTGCCACTCCTCGACAGGTAATGGAATAGCGACGAAAGCGTAAGGTGATTTTCGAATTCAAAGTGCTCTTGCAACCCATCTATAATAGCCCGAAATGCGCATACTTAGGATTTTCTGAAAGGTGGGGATCTAGCCCTTCCATCAATCCTAACCGAAATCGTTTAACTTAGGTACGGACCGTCCTAAGCCCATTTAAAGGTGAAGAGGTAATGGCATAGTGGCGGAAGCATGCTGTGATTTTCGAATTCAAAGTGCTCTCAAGAGCCCTCTAATGGTCCGAAATGGACATACTTAGGATTTTCTGAAAAGTTGGCATTTATTCTTTCCGTATTGTTTAATTGTTTCGAAAAGCACTTAATGCTAACCTCTGTAAGTATTTTATGCAAGTAGTACTGAACGATTGTGCATTGATTTGCATACACCGTATTTTTTTTTAACCACTTTTGGCTGACATATTTACATAAACTTAGTATCATTGTGCAGGTGGCTTGATTACAAACATGTTTTAATCATCCAGAAGCCGATGTAACTCTTTGGAATCCGATAGCACACGTGAAATTATAAGGGTATGTTTAATTTCATCGAAAAAATAGTCATATTGGAAAATTCGGGCTGGAAAATTTGGATGAAGTTTCTCAGATGTCTACCTCTTTTTTTTTAATCTACTATAATGTGCCTGACCCCTGTAACAGGTTTCATTCGTCCACTCAAAAATTCCTACGGGGGTATA
>JAHWFP010088709.1:0-11406 GCA_023313725.1 Lithobius niger
GAATTATTGGAAAAGGGGAGAGGGAGTGGTCTACTAGCCATTACTCTCTTAGTTTTCCCTACTGCAATAAGGAGTTTGTTACTACAAATTCATTAGCTTTGCTAGAATTATTGGGGAAGGGGAGAGGGAGTGTTCTATACTAGCCGTAACTCTGTTAGTTTTCCGGACTATGATAACGAGGTAATTACTACAAATTCATTTGCCTTGCTAGAATTATGGGAAAAGGGGAGAGGGAGTGGTCTACTAGCCATTACTCTCTTAGTTTTCCCTACTGCAATAAGGAGTTTGTTACTACAAATTCATTAGCCTTGCTAGAATTATTGGGGAAGGTGAGATGCGAGGGGACCTAGCCGTTACTCTGTTTTCCCAACTGCGATAACGAGTTTGTTACTACAAATTCATTAGCTTTGCTAGAATTATTGGGGAAGGGGAGAGGGAGTGGTCTACTAGCCATTACTCTGTTAGTTTTCCCGACTGCAATAAGGAGTTTGTTACTAAAAATTTATTAGCCTTGCTAGAATTATTGGGGAAGGGGAGATGCGAGGGGACTACTAGCCGTTACTCTGTTAGTTTTCCAGACTGCGGTAACGATTTTGTTACTACAAATTCAATAAACCTTGCTAGAATTATTGGAGAAAAGGGAGATGAAGTTGTCTACTATCCGCAACTCTTCTAGTTTAGCTTACAGCAATCTTGAGTTTGTTCGTAAAGATTGACCAGCCATGCCAAATTATAGAGGATGGGGGAGATTTGCCCACAGCAATCTGGAGTTTGCCTACAAATTCACGTGCCAAGCCGAAATTGTTGAAGAAGTGTGCGAGGGAGTTGTTTATTAGCCCAAACTCCGATAGTTTTGCCTACAGCGACACCAATTTTGCTGAACAAATCCAAGTGAAGTCATTCTGATGAAACTCAGATTTCATTTTAAGTTTTTTGTGTTCCTTTTGCATAAATTTATTTGAAGTTAAATTTCAGTTCAAAACCATTTATCGAACGTAAGCTAAATAGTTGCCATCTTTAATAAATCATGCTGGTCGATATACCAATTTAGATCGTTTTAATCTTCTTGGATAAACGGACACTATATATAAATATTTTATTGGTTCACTGCAGTTCTTTTTTGAGCCTAATGTCACCTCAAGCAAACTAATACTCGCATAGATAAAACTGTCGCAATTTTGAACCTTAAGACGTAATGAAGTAGTAATTATTGGGAAGTTTCATTTGAATCGTACTGATGGGAGGGGGCAACCCAAGCATGCAGTTGTCTGCATTCCCCCCCCCCCCCCAATCTAAATAGAGTTTTCTCGGCAATCGATATATAATGAAGTGGAAGCACTAAAAAGAACTAATTAAGCACTAATCTGGCCTAATTTTAATTTCATTCGAATCGGGCTACGGCCGGGCCGAGGGGGGAGGGTGGCTGGCCATAGAAATATTCTTTTTTTTACAAGAAACAGTGAAGCACTACAAAGCACTAATGGAGTACTAAATATTGGTGCAATTTTTATTATATAATATGGAGTGAGTGGGGGGGGGGCTAGTGTAACTAAGAGCTCCACAACTAAAATAGTAATATAATGAAGCAGCAATTATGAGAATGGAAGCAGTAAATTGCATTAATTATACACTAATTATCGGATCTTATTTCGTATGTATCAGATAAAGTAGGGGGGAAGATAACTGTATGCACGTCTTCACAGTACACCTTCCCTCCTGCCGTAGACCCCCTTAGGTGAATTCTCGTACGCCACTGTGAATTCCCCTCCCCTCCCCCCCTACCGTCCCCTCCCCTCCCCCCCTACCGCCCCCTCCCCCCCCCACCCAAAAAAAAGAAAATCCTGGTGCGCCACTGTCGCCCAGTGGGCCAAGATAATGTGAAATTAGGCCAGAGTAGATCCTATTGCTGCTGCAGGAGGATTGCAGTCTCTCGTACTACCCATGGCAGAGACTTTGCCAGGATCCCCTTTCCTTTTCCCGTCCAGGGCAACTTCAGACAACTAGGCTGCGATTCGCTGTTCACGTAGCATATTTCATTTTTAATCCCTACCAAAAAAAAAAAATTATTATAACCTTCGTGAATGCATGCTGATATGGTTCGTGTTGGAACTCCTAAATTCGACGTTTGGGTTTCAAATTGTTATTTTTTTGCCGTTTTCGCTTTCTCTCTTTCCACTCTCATTTTTCTAATGCATAATACCAGGAATTATTGCAATTTTTTTTATCGTAAACGAGCTGATGTGTGGCGGACGTTAACGAAACCTACAACAAATCGATGATCCGACATAATTTATCGTTGGGCGTCAACATCATAGCTGCGTGAGCAAATACACGCGCCCCGCACGCACCACCAACCATTCATTGTCACTCCCTCTTTGCTCACGGAAGTGTACATGTAAAAGCAGCCTCATTAGTGGTTAAGTTTAAAGTATCGGAACGTATCGCACCGCCTGAACGTATCTTAATTCTTGTCTCTGTTTAACGACCTGAAGCCCAGATGGTGTTGGATGCACGGTGTCTTCACTCGGCTAGGTGTGCACGCTAATTTTCGTTTGCTGCGCTCACTCAATCAGCGCACGCAAACCACCTCCTACCACTACTAATTATCCCCTCTTTCTAATGATCACTTCCATTATATTCTTCCACGTTCATGTTCGCGGAAATAGCAGCGCATCATGTGACTCAAATCACCTCCCAACTCCCCCCCCCCCCCCCCCCCCCCCCACGGCTGATGATGATCTCCGCCATCTAACGATCACTTCTACCAGCCATGTTCATTGTCATCTTGGTGGAAATAAATAAGGCTCAAGGCGATCTCGGAGCTGCCCTTTCGAGAAGCATGCTGTCCTGAAAAGCTTTTCCAGCAATGAAGTCCTTCCAACCAGATGCGCGGGGCTGTGGGCCGTTGCTGGTTGCTGGTCGGTGCCTGCATTATATAGTATAGACTAGCGGAAGCCCGTGCTACGCACGGGTGGTGTTTGATGCACCGTTAAAAACACTGGGACGATTTCCTTCCTCATGTGTTTTACGGAATCCCGTCTATGTGTTTTTGCGTACCCTGTCTAGCAAACGGTGTTTTTCGTTTGCTTCACTTCCTCATTCAGCGTATCCCTTGTTCCGGAGTCCATACACTTACATTACATATGATTCTTTCCTGCAAAAATGGTTGGAATACGCGTTTGTACATGTGAAATAAATAAATACGCCTTTGTGCATGTGAAATAATAAATACACCTTTGTATACCGGCAATAAATAATTACGCCTTTGTACACCTGAAATAAATAAATAGGCATTGGAGACATTGTAAGGGAGGATTAAACAAACCAAGCTTCAATAATGAGTAAGAAGGCGAGCGGGCTCATTCTTCCCACGGTAGCAAAGAAAAAGGGCGCGCGACCGACAATGAAAACGGATATGTATTCTATCAATTACTTGCGGCCGTCTTGTGGCGGCCGTCTTGTGGCCGTCTCGTTGCCGTCCATCCTACGCGACAACTCGATTAAGAAACGAAGCTTCAACAATCAGTAAGAGGGCGAGCGGGCTCATTCTTCCCACGGTAGCAAAGAAAAACGGCGAGCGACCGACAATGAAAACGGATATGTGCTCTATCAATTGCTTGCGGTCGTCTTGTGGCGGCCGTCTTGTGGCCGTCTCGTTGCCGTTCATCCTACGCGACAACTCGATTTTATTAATAAAGATACTTACATCATCTTATTGCCGCCAAAGATGATGTGATAACGGGTTTCTCTGGATGAGAAAATTCTCACTGTGAACTCCGTTAGCAGTTGAAACAACTTTTCACGGATGCACGAAGAATATGAAAAATGGTGGAGTGCAATAAAACATTTAAAAAAAATTTCAGTTGTACGCACTTGCATTCATAATAAGGTGTCTTATATTTCGGCATCAACTCGCAAATATAAAATACAAGGGGGATGCATTCTCCAGAGGAAAAACTACAACAACAACAACAACAACAAAAAAACACAATAAAAGGCCTAACATTCCGATTGCTTCAGACGTCACAAAACGTACCATTTGGTGTCCTTAAAACCTAAAATTAATGTGTTTGACATTACTATGGTTACTAAAGGTGAAATATTACGAGATTGTGTAGTACTTAGTGATATTTATTGAAAATTTACAGTAATTGTTCTACAAATTGCCACTAAATCCCGCTAAACACCTCACAATCACGTAATTTTTCGAACATTTAATAACCGTGTAATGTAAAATATATATATTACACGGTCATAACGCTCACCAATCGATGGGTATAATTTTTATGACGTCTGAAGCCGTATGTAAGTCTCCTTTAGTGTGTTTTTATAGCGGTTTTCGCCCTGAAGAAGACATCGCTCTAATATCGTATATTTACGAATTGATGCCGAAATATAACTAACCTTGTTTGGTTTGCAAGTGGGTCCGGCTGAACTTTTATATAGATGAAGAAAGTTCTTAGTGTTAACAGGGCTCGTACGTCCTAAAGTAAAGCTTATTCCCGGCCTTTTCCAGATTATTCTATAGGCTCATTTTTTTTCCATGTCCTTTTCTATAGGTTCAGTAATTCCAGTTTGCGTTGTTTGCAAAGGCAAAATGAATGATCACAGATAGATAATGGGGAAAAAATGACAGTTACAGCAAAAATAGAGCAAAAAAAATGTGTAATTTGCCCACGCTAGAACCAAAACAGTTGTAACCATGGCAAAGGAATATGTATGTTGTCGGAGATGAAAGAGAAGATTGGTGTTGGCATTATGCAACTCCACCCCCCCCCCCTATACCCCCAACTGTGAAATGCAGGCACATCTGTTTCCATGATCAAGACTTTACACGGTTATTATAAGATTAAAAAAAAATCTATATATATAATTATACAAGATCCGCAACGCAGCTATCTGCAGCAGAGCAGCAAGCAGGACATACGATGCCATCTCCGCCATCTACCCACGGAACGGCAAATTATAAGAGTAGCAGCCAAGGCCCGCTGAGATAGTAGCTGCGCCCGGAACGCAACGGCCAGCAGCGCGAACATACGATGCCATCTACCGGCCGAACGGCAAATTAAATGAGGGGGAAGGGGAAGCGAAACGGGGGGTAGGGGAGGCGGGAGGGGAGCGAGACGACGCGGAATGAGAGAGCGAAGCGAGCGACTCCGCTAGTTTGTATCGTAATAAACCCGGAGAAGTATCGCTGGAAATTAGAATGTGAGTAAATTCTTGCAGCTCTTGAAGCTAGCGAACGAACGCTGTGTTATGCAACGACTCGCCTTTTGATTCTCGCAGCCCCTAAGCTAGAAATCACCTGAAATTCCAGCGTGTCGCACGGTTTTAGCTCTGCCGGGTCGCAACGAAAACAGTCAATATTGTGAGTTCAGGACGCGACTGGAAAAAATCGATTCATCGGGAGGAATTCTTTTCCTTATTGTCACCATGGGTTGATGGGTTTGGGTGTACGGTTCTTCAAAACCGTAAACCCAGTATTTACTCCTATCTTAGTTAGAATCCACCCATGCCATAGCCGCCATAGCCTCCATAGCCTAAATTTTCATTTTCAAACCAGTTGCGAGGAAAGTTGCCTGTTTGGGGCTATAATTTCGTGTTTATAGTTAGAGGACGTGCAATTCACTGTAAGGCGTAATTGCTTTTTTGTTTAGTTTTCCAAAAGTTATTATATGTGGCATAACAATATCTTTTTCATGTGTGCAGGTTCTCTTTTCAACCGCTGAAAGACCCGTGGTGTACCCAGTAGCAGCACGTGTAATGTTTTAAAAGACCTGGGGAATTCATTGTTAGCTTATGGACGGTATAGCTGCTGTCCAGGTTTGGCACCTGAAGATCCAATGTTGTCACGGATTATAAGACTGCAGCATTGTTGCCATAGCAACGACACTTTTTACCAGTACGATTAAATTCTAGCTGCGAGTCGTTGCTTAAACGCGCCTTTAAAGACGCACAGTGACGAAGACGGCTACAGATATATGCTTTAATGTAGATGACCGAGATGACGGGATTCCATTTCAGTGGAATGGATTTTGAACAACACCCATTAAAACAAGGGCAAAAAAAATTCATTAAAACAAAGGCATAAACCATTAAAACAATGGAAAAAGCTATTAAAATGAACGCAAAAAATATTAAAATCAAGGCAAAAACCATTAAAATAAAGCAAAAACCATTAAAACAGAAGCAAACGCCATTAAAAGATTGAAATACTAATTCAAGGGACCCAAGCTCAATATATCATTACAATTTTTTTGGGCACTTGTGCTCCTCTAATGCAGGTGTCGCAATATATTATCTTGTCTTTATTTGAACCTTCTGAAAAGTTTGCAATTTTCCTTTTTTTTTTTTAGTTCCCTTTTCACATTTTTACCACTGGTTCCTCCTGATATCCCCCCCCCCTTTGTTTTCGACAGTCGGCGAGCTCCTATGCTCGGGATAACTTCAAAAAAGGAAGGTAAAATAGAAATATATAAGGCAACACAAACGGGGAAGTTACAAGTAAGAAATGGTCAACATTCGCGTGTATCTAGTGCCCCTTGCAGCTAGCTCGCCGATTCGCTCCAGATACGAAACGCTGTAAAGGACCGAAAAAGCGCTCAGTTGAAAAAATATATTAAAAAAAAAAAAACCCAACGTTTCAGTTCATCTCAGTTCCTTTATTCAGCATAGGTTAGCTTTTTTTTTAAAAAAATACAAAAATGAAAGCAAACTGTCCTGGAAACGATATTAGTGATTTCTTTAATCCCTGAATATCTGGGTTTTGTTTTATCATACTTTTTTAATGTAACCTACACTTGGTAATGGTCAAGATCAATAAAACTGAGAGGAGGAGGGGCTATTCACAGAACAAGAAACGGATATCCTTGCTAAATGCCCTTGCTAAATGTTACCAAGGTCATTTCAATGCTAACTTATTAAATATTTTATCACATTCCGTGACAATAAATTAGAAACTTTGCGAAATAAAGCACTGCCAATGGAGCGCTATTTTTTAAAGTCCATTGCAAATGCGAAAGTCGACAGACCGAAAATCAGCTAGGAACTGTCGGTTTAAATTTTTTTTTTTTTTTTTTAGGAGCATGTCACGAGCCTCCTGTGCGCGCGGCACAAGGTGCAAACACGTTTTTGGGTTCTTCTTGTCTACTTATCTGTTCCATTTGCGTGCTTTTTTTTTTACTAACTTTAAAGCACTATTCCGCTGCTTTGAGCGACAGAAAACTAGGGAGAAAACTTGCCCACAACACAAAGCTTCCGTCGGTGCGCACGCGGTAATCTCTCAAAAATCTTAAGATTCATGAATTAGTAAAATGTTTAATTAGAACGAATTCTTCTCCCAGATTCTCCACTTATGAATTTGTAATGAGATTTTAATGACTTTCCCGAGTTTTGGAAACTTGGCGTGAAAGGAAAAATGGTGTCTTCTTGGTAGCCTTATAATATTTTTTTTTTTTTCATTTTTATTTCTCTTGTGAACTCCGTGAACTAAATTTATTTCACCTCTGTTTGCATTAATATGCTGAAATATGTGCGGTAACGAGCGTGGTAGAAATGTAAAAAAAAAAACTCCGATAAAATCACCATGCTGTTTTCACCGTAAAGTTTATTTGAACAAATTTATTACCTTATAATATAATAATAATAGTTTTATCCCTAAGGACAAGGAGACAGGCAGGATACTAGATCGCTAACGCCGTTCCCGGTAGGGGTGTGGTTAAGGTTCGTTTGAGAAATTTGGTAAGGGGTTGTTTAATGACTAATCGTTAATGACTAGTCGAAAGGCCGAGACAGAGGGGGCGGACACCGTCTCCTCACTAAGCGAGTTCCATGGCTCGATCACTCGAAGAGCGTCGTAATTTTTTAGCGTCAGAATGTGGGGTTGCACCTTGAAGGAGCTTGAAGACCTTGAAGACAGCTTGAAGACAGCTTGACAGCTTGAAGGAGAGACCCCTAGTACGAGTTGATGCCGAACAATCAAAGAGAGGAACATCAATGGGCAACAAACCCCTGACTGTTTTAAAGGTTAAAGTTAGGTCGGTCCAGAGACGGCGGAGCTCTAAGGGCTGGAGCCCAAGCCGGGTCAAGCGGTCGACATGAGGAATGTCGCGGAGGCCGCGTATACCACGTGTAAATTGTCGTTGCACCGCCTCGATACAATCGATGTCTTTAAGTAAGAACGGCGACCAAACTCGGCTTGCATACTCACGGAACGGACGAACATAGACTTTGAAAGCCCAAACCAAATTACCAATTAAAGATTTAGTGCAGCAACGTTTCACAAGTGCCATGCGACGATATGCCAAAACCGAAACCTTCACACAGTGTAATGATGATTTAAGATCTTTGGCCATCCAAACTCCCAGATCTTTTACTATGGTTAAGGAGTCGAGTGAGTGGGAATCCAAATAGTAGTCAAACTCTGGGTTGGAGTCGCCGACGTGCAGGACTCCACATTTGCCCTACGGCAATGGAAGTTGCCAAGTCACGGACCATTTGAAAATGTTTTCGATGTCTGATTGTAATAGGAATCCTTCCTGGGAAGTTATAATTTTAGAGCTTGATTTGACGTCATCAGCAAATTTGTAGCACGGTCTGTCGTCATTGGAAGTTGAAGGTTGTAGGTCATTAAAGTAAATGACAAAAAACAGTGGCCCTAAAACGGAGCCCTGTGGAACCCCGCTTATGACCCGTGAAATCGATGACCTAGTTTGTCCAATGACCACCGATTGTGTCCTATTGGACAAGAAGTTTCCAATCCAAGCCAGCCACATTTCCATTAATGCGATTGTAAACCGGCTTAAAAAGTAATTTGGAAGGTACCACAGACTCGAAGGCCTTCTTGAAATCGAAATAAATAATGTCCGTTGGTACACCCAGATCAATAGCACTGGTCCAATGATCCAGCGCCAAAAGAAGTTGCAGCATCGCAGACCGGCCCGGTAAAAAGCCGCACTGGTTTTCGTCCAGTAGATTGTTCTGTAACAAAAAATGCATTATACTGTTACGCACGATGGTCACCATGACCTTGCATGGGACCACTGTAAGTGCAATCGGGCGGTAGTTAGGCGGATCAGACGTGTCGCCCTTCTTGAAAATCGGCACAATGTTTGTGGTATGCCACAAAGATGGAAGAGTATGTGAGGATAAAGAAAGATTAAAAATAATAGCCAGTGCTGGTGCCATTGCCGTGCTAATTTGTTTGTAAAAAAATAGCTGAATGCGTCAGGGCCTATTGAGTGACTAGGCTTGATTCTTGACAAGATCCCCCCCCCCCCCCCAACCGGTAGCCTGTGGGCTGGTAAATTCCATATTGCGGAGTCGTTCGTGGTTGACCCCCAAGTTGTCAGATCCGCGCGTAACAGGAAGCACATTGTTATCAAGAACCGAGTTGGATACGATGGTCTGATTTAAAATGTCAGCCTTCTCGAAATCCCGGTAACAAAAGTTCCGTCGATGTTAAATGGCGGTAAGGTACGTGCTGAGCGTGTGATAGCAGTATATCGACGGAAAAGGCTGGACAAAGAGCCGTCTCGAATAGTGGCGGCATTGCACTGGTTGTGCCAATCATCGACCACAGTACTGTAGCTGCTCTTTGGAAGAATGCATCAATTTTTGTTAACAAAATAGAGGGGCAACCCTTAACAAGTTTTCCAAGCAAGCAACTTTTGTCTGCCAAGTTTTTTAATAGAAGAAGGGAGGGATGGTGCAGATTTGGATTTCCGAAGATGAGAGACCTTGCTTCTACAACTTGAGACAGTGTCACCCAAAAATTGATAGAAGGCAGTCCAAACACTTTCAACATCACAACCAGGAGAGGTAATCAGACTAGGCGAGTCAACTCCAGACAGCCGTCTCCGAAGTTCGAAAAAATTCAATTTTTCCCGGGATAACAATACCAGGCCTAAGGCCCGAAGGAGTGCAGTTGACTTTAACCTGATCATGTCGTGGTCACTGGTACCCAAGCTATGCAATAGGCGAATATCAAAAACCAGTCAGTCGTTCTCTGTAAAAATTAAATCAAGGATATTTGTTCCTCGAGTAGGAAAATCAACAAGTTGACGCATGCCCTGAATTGCGGTTTTCAATAAGAAGTCACGATGAGACCTAACAGTGGGGGTACGCGTGGACCAATCTACAGAAGAGAGGTTGTAGTCACCCAAAATGATGTTAGAGAAAGTTGGATTGATGGAATTAATTAGAAATTGGCAGATGGATTCGATGGCTGCGTCGCAATCACTATTTGGTAGATAACCCAAGATAAAATTCAGATTATGTAGAGGGCAACAAACTGACATACAAACAATGCCCCCGGCAGCAACACTAGTCGCCACATACAGAAAAGGCCTGGAAAGAACCATTACCCCACCAGCCCTGGAGCCCCGATCCAGGCGAGAGATATGGCAATCATAGTTGCCGATAATCATAGAGTCGGTCGTCGAGTGATCGAGCCAAGTCTCTACGACCAGGATGACATCGGATTCGCCCCCCGCCAAAATTGCCTGAAAATGAGAGAAGTTTTTAGTTATACTACGGGCATTTAAGGGTAAGCAAGATAAACCGGAGTAACAAATGGTAGAGTAAACAAGGTTGGGTATATTCCCTGTTATGAACTACATGCCGATATTATTTTGTTTATGCCTGCACTGGCTAAACGATAAAACACTCGTAAAATTTATGCGTCCAATACAAGATAAACCAACAGCAGTGTAGCGTAGGGTTCAACTTGCACCACTATAGATCATTTGTCTTGCGTAGCTGTGCTCATACTGTAAGAAGCACCCTGTGCCCACACCACAACTGCCCAAGCTCTTCTTGCCATCCGCATCTCGGCAAGCCTTTTCCACATGATGCTTTGCTTCAATCTGCCTATCCCAAAACAACAATTGTAACAATGTAAACAATGTGTACTTCTTGCACATTTTAATGCACAACAATGTAATAGAGCTGGGCCTTTATAAAAACGAACGGTGGAGTCCAACTGTGAGCCCACATTAGGGACAGAAGGTGGAAAGCCAGTATGTTACTGGAATTAGTATTACACCTTTTCCCTCACCAGCTTTCTACCTGCCCGCCATAATTTCTACCTGCCAACACAAGAATTTATTCAGGGGAGAGGAAGAAGTGGCAAATTAATTGGAATTGGAAGAGTTGCGTCAGAAGACTACTAAGTGGTCTTGTTGGGGAAGACTTCACTCAGCCCCTCCGTCGTCAATGATTTTTCCTGGGTGACAGTGACGTACTCAAGAATTTATTCAGGGGAGGGGAAGAAGTAGCAAATTAATAGGAATTGGACGAGTTGTCTCAGAAGACTACTAAGTGGTCTTGTTGGGGGAGACTTCTGTCAGCCCCTCATTCGACAATGAGTCTTCCTGGGTGAGAGTGACTTACTGAAGAATTTATTCA
>JAHWFP010088750.1:0-11680 GCA_023313725.1 Lithobius niger
CAGTTAGACCTCTTCAGAGTCTGGTGGCGGGCACTGCCCTGATGGGTTCTCCAGGGTTATGAGTTGGTTGCCCCCCCCCCCCCCCCCCTCAAAAAAAAGTTTCACCAACTTCGCACTTTATTCAGAAAACAGGATAAACAGGAATATTAGTCTCTTTCTAAAAATTTGGTGGCCCTGAAAAAGCCTATTGGTTTTATGTGAAATGAGGTCTTGCTTCCGTCTTCGTTTTCTGAATGCTTAAAGGTGCTGGGCTACATATCTGGCAGCTACGATGGGGCCCAGGAGATGTAATCCGTTGGCTTGCTTCGTCACCTCTCTGAAGTAAAGGCTTGTGAAGATAAAGCTGTTTCGCCAGGAAGCTGCAGTCAGGATGTCCGAGCCTGGAAGAGTTGTGATATACCCGAGGTGGTGCCCTTAACTCATGCACTGTTACTCTAATTTCCTCATCATTGCAGTTTATGTTTAGACGACGTGACTTCCCTGACGAATCTAGTTTGAAATGGTTGCGGTTGAGGTATCATCAAAATTTCTTTCGTATGGTAGGAAAAGTTGGATTCTTCCAGCAGTATAGTATATAGCGCAAAACCAGACCCTTTTGAACAGACCCCCTCCCAGAAAACCCCTCGAGTATTTTTTCCCCACCTGTATTTTTGTGCAGGTGGTGGTTCATGCATTCTGAGTATTTATACACAACACTGTTTCTGAGTGTGGATCCTTGAGTATTTTTTGTGCAGGTACGCATTCTGTGCACACACAAGTGGTTCTGAGTGAGAGGGTGGATGCGAGTTTGGAGTAGATTATGTGAAGGCAAACCAAGCAGTGCTACATAAAAATACAAGCAACGTTTCGAAAATTATCAATTTTCGTCTTCAGGTAAGCAATAAAATTAAAGCTTGGCAAAAGCCATTAAGTTTACCTATATTAAAAGCATAAAACAGACATTTAAAACGGATAAAAACCACCAATTTCTCCCCTCAAAAGAGGCAGAAATGGCAGCCGAAACGCAATGACCCACCTGCTCCATTGGGATGCCACGTCACAAGGCAAGGTGTATACAAATCGGGGTCACATGTTTCAAAGGTGCGATGCATTCGTTATGTGGGTTTTACAATATGCCTGGCAAAAGAGTCGAGTTTCAGTGTTGTAATTACAGGAAAATATTCTGATAGAAATTTATAATCTGTCACTAAGTGGTTATGTACAGGTGGTGTATGTGTATGGATGGCCAACGTTTCTAGATTAATTCTTGCCCTGGTGTATTTTTCTCGAAACAAGATTTGGACCTTGTCCAAGTCGGGGGTGTGGCCTGTTGCGTACTTGTCAGGCGACTTGCCTGTTGAAAGGCAGTGTTGCACTAAAGAATTTGATTCGACTTTTAATTTGAAGTTTGATTTATGGGATGCCATTCGTTCCTTAAGTTTTTGAAGGGATTGTCCTACATATGTAGCAGTACAGGTTGGCTCCGTACAGGGAATTCGATAAACAGTATTGCGTGTGGAAAGCATGTCATCTGATTTGTTATTGTTTTTATTTTCATGGTGCATGGTTGGTCATCTGCTTAATATTTTGGTGGCTGTTTGAAACAAGTCGGATGTTATTGATGTTAAGTTTCTTCTTAAGGACTTCAGACATGCCTTTGAAGTACGGCAGAGCAATAAAACTCGTAGGGGGGAGGGGGGCGTTTTGTGGGTCAAAGCTTTTGAAATTAATTTGTTAACGTACTCGAGTGGGAACCCATTCTCAACATACTTTTGCAAGATGTAATGAAATTCATGCTTCAATAAGTCAGCATTACTGGTGTGTGAGACAACACATTAACTTCATTTATTACTACATTACTTTTGTAGTGGGCATAAACAATTAAACATAGGAGTTGTAATGCAGGGTGCGAGTCGACTGCATACTTTTTCTGAAGTGCGTGAATTCGGTTAGGCTATTATCGTTAATAATGACGTTTACATCTAAAAATGGGATGGCATTGTTTTTAGAGGACTCCATAGTGTAAGTGAGTGACTTAGTGATGCTGTTGAGAAAATCAAGGATTAATAACTTAAGTCGTGTTGGTAGAAGTGCTAAACTGTCGTCGATGTATCAATTGTAATATTAAATTTGTAATAACACGACTTAAGTTATTAATCCTCGATTTTCTCAAAAGATTAGGTCGTTTCACTTTCTTTGGAAACTTATCTTTGGATACGAGTTTGCAGTAGATTATGTGAAGGCAAACCAAGCAGTGCTACATAAAAATACAAGCAACGTTTCGAAAATTATCCATTTTCGTCTTCAGGTAAGCAATAAAATTAAAGCTTGGCAAAAGCCATTAAGTCAACCTATATTAAAAGCATAAAACAGACATTAGTGCTTTGACATAAGGTGCTTTAACATTACAGACAATCTTTTCCAAGGTAAATCGATGGAACTTGTACAAGAACTTCGTCAAAAAGGTGTTGTTCCTTACGAACATGACAAGTGTGGAGATTTTTAAGGAAACGTGTTTACCTCCCAAGTCTGCATTTACCTCCTTGGTGATAGGACCAATCTGCTTAGAATCTTACGAACACACGATGAAGATTTGGGATTTAGGAAAATTCAAAACGTTTGGAGATTACCACGATCTGTATTTGTGGACCGATGTGGGCCTCTTAGCCAATTTCTTCGAAAACTTTAGAGCTACCACTTTGGCTAGTTACAGGTTGGACCCTTCCCACTACATTTCGACACCATCATTTTGTTGGGATGCTGTGCTCAAGAAGACCGGAGTGTCGTTATATGTTTTCACGAACATAAATATGCATCTAATTGTGGAAAGGGTCATAAGAGGAGGTGTGTCGTTCGTGGCTATAAGATATGCTAAACCTAACAATCCATATATACCATCTACCTTCAACCCCAGAAAAAAGATCTCTTACATCATGTTTTTGGACTTCCAACAACTTGTGCGGGTGTGTAATGTGCGATTATCTACCAGTTGGTGACTATGAGTGGGTGCCTGAAGACCAGCCAAAGGATATAAATCTAGAGAATTATGAAGACGAGAGTGGTAAAGGGTTAATATTAGAAGTGGACCTGGAATACCCGGAGACTCTACACGATTTACACAATGATTTCTCATTAGCACTGGAGCACATGAACATAACCAAGTCTATGCTTTCTCCTTTCAACCGTAGAGCGATCAACGACATGGAGTTGACATACAACAAAGGCCTAAAGCTTACCACAAACCTCGGCTCAAAAACAAAGTATGTGGTACACTACAGGAACCTAAAATACTAACTTTCTCTCGCCATGGTTCTCACAAAAATACACAGAGTGATCAGGTTTAAGCAAGAGCCTTGGTTGAAACCTTACATCTTGTTTAATAACGAGAAACGGAAAGCGGCTACTAATGAGTTTGAGAAGAACCTGAATAACAACTGAATAACAACAGCATCTATGGGAAATCAGTGGAGAGCAAACTTAAGAGATCGAACATTTTGATAGCACCTATGAAGGAGAGAGCCATCAAGCACGCCTCTCACCCGAACACCACGAGTTTCACAACACTAAGTGTCTTTTTACAAAGACCGCTGCTAACATCGTTTTGGACAAGCCAATAATAGTGGGGTTTAGCATCTTGGAGCTGTCAAAGTTATTAGTCTACCAGTTTCACTACGACTACATGATAAAACAGTATGGACCTATGAGCAGAGATATGCAAGAAGATGCATCTTTATTTGATACATCCGACTACCCAAAAGATCATTTCCTGTATTCCAACACCAACCAAAATAGTATTGGGGAAGAAGTAACATGAGAGCTTGGGCTGCCCAATCTCGGAGTTTGTTGGTTTAAAGTCTAAGCTCTACAGAATGTTACAGTCTGATGGACAGAACAAGATGGCTTGCAAAGGAATTAAAAAAACAGCAGAAGTCGTGCACGAAATGTACAAGATTGTGTTGTTTAATAATAGCATCGTAAGAACTCGTGGGTCCTACAATCGTTTGGAGGCTCACGAGCTGAAAACGGTCACCATTAACAAGTTTGCTTTCAGTCCTTACAATGACAAGAGATGGGTCTGTGACGATGTGGTCAGCACTTTAGCTTATGGACATGTGAATTCAGCTTAGACTATCTATGTTATCCGTCCAGCTGTTGTATTTGGAATCGTAGCCTTTCCATTTAACGAAATAAAGCATTTTTCCATCTTTGCTTTTCTTTTTACGTATTACTTGCTCCACTAGAAATAAATCTGTTACTAGGGTTTTTGAATTTCTTGTTCGTAGAAATCCCCAAGAATGGGTTACCCAACTCATCTTTTAAAATTACGTAACTGGTTGGGTTTTTTGGAATTTACGAATCGTGAAAACTTCGTTAGTAAACTTTTGCAAATATCCTTTATCGAAAATTTTCTTAACTTTAGACATTCGGACTTTATTTCCCACGGTGCATTTTGGTTTCTTCAACAACCGTTTAGGATTAGTTTGTCTCAGCAACGGTTTGTGACGCATGGTGACTTTTTTGGTTTCAGTTTTGTGGTGGAATGAACAGTGTTATTGTACTGCAAAACCAACTCATCAATAATGTGTATCTACTTGTATTTCCCCTGCCTGGTGAATCTTTTCCACATGCGAGATTTCAGCACTCTATCATGCTTACTTTCTTTTCAGAGTGTGTCGAGCACATGTCGATGTTATGACGCTTAAGGAGGAGCTTGTAATTTTTTTAAAGCTTTGGTTACTTCTATACCAGATTTAGATTTAAGGGGTGTAGCCCAAGCAAACTTGGACATGACGTTAATACAGGTCAGTAACCCTTTATTTACGTTAGCAAAAGGTATCATTTCCACCAAGTCTGCCTGCCACAGATCATTCAGACCCAGTACCATCACTTTGCATCTCGGAAAGTTTTATCGTGTAGTTTGTGAAGTTCTTTTACGTGTTGATCCCTTTTGTTTTTTTCTCCATTCCAAACTTGAGTTTTGATTTCATGGTTTTCTTAACGACCGAAGTAGCAAATTTTCCCTCCATGTTAGAGAAGGATGCTCTTTCACTCTTTTAGCTTTAGAAATTAGAACCTCGTCGGCAGCGTGTTGTTCCTTTACATCCGAGCTTTCAGTGTAATAAGCTATATCGTGTTCTTTGCACGCTTCAGCTAGTTTATTTATTCCGGAATCTCCTCGAGCCAGTCGCTGTTTTAATTTGGTTCTAGGGCTAAAGTATTTATAACCTGGTAAATGCATTTCAACGAGCAAGTTATCTATTATTTTATTCACGAGTCCCTTACCCGATTTGATGAAGTAAGCTTTTTTCGTACCACATACGTCGCAAAACACAACCTGCATAGGTCTGTTGTTTCGTGAAATAGTGGAAACTGTGGGTTTCGAATCGTTAGAAGGCAAACTTTTCATTTGATCTTGATTTGTTCTGGTGGTTTTTTTAAAATATATTACAACTTTTCTTCGCTCAAAGATATAGCACTTAAAAAAAAGACAACATCATGTATTCCTGTTCTATTATTCTCACCAGCTAAGACTCTGACTTGAAATTTAAGTTAAACACCCCGATTCACTTAAGTCCTGAAAAGAGATACGAATTGGCTTTGATTAACTTGGACACTTATAACAGCATAAACAACATCACTTCAAAAAATAACGAAATTAAGTACACCGTAGATACTGGTCTAATTTAGCAGAAAGTGATAGTCACTCCCGGAGCATACGAAATTGAAGACTTGAATAAATTTATCAAAGCTTTGATAAATCAAAATGGTAATGAAAAGGACGCAATTTCGATTCTTCCTAACCTAAACACTTTAAGAACAAAGTTGATAGTTACCAATTCAAACTATGGAATAGCCTTTACAGGTGATAAGAGTTTGGTTGGAGTCCTGGGGTTTCATTTAGGAAGCTACTTGAGGAGTCGAGAAAGTCAAAAAACCGTCGACATAATGAGCATTAACACTATTTTTTGCATGTTGATATCATAGACAACTCTTATTTAAATGGTGAGACTCAACCACTTTATATTCGTTTTATCCAAATTCACCTCCTGGTTTCAAAATCATCGAGTCTCCACATAATTTAATTTACCTCCCCGTTACTACCAACTTAATTAGAAGTATACGAGTGTGGCTTACATTTCAGACCAACGAGCCATTGAATTTGAATGGCGAGACGCTTACGGTGCAACCCCATTAAAGATCTAAAAATTTTAAAAAGGACAAGATGCTCATGTTTGGGAAAAAAAGGAAAAGGATTCTTCTGTAACGTTAATAAAAAAACGTTGATAATAAAACAAGCTGCTACAGCGATTGCCTAGTCGCACCGGTCTTCCGTAGAGTTCCTCCACTTCCAATGTTGAGGTGCACACCTCTGTCATGCACTACAACAGCTGTCTCTATTATACTAATCTAAAAGGAGTAACCATCACAATTGCTGGTTTAAAATGTGTTAGGTTTTAGGCCTAATTTTAACCTGCAGTTTTAATTTCGTATGTAGCAGCTAACGGAGAGTTGGATTGTATAGTAAACATATTCAGTTTTGCAACACGGTGTGCCTTCAGATACACAGTTACAGCGTTTACAACGTAATGCGCAAAGTAGCGTATATATAGATCTGTGCGGAAGTGACCAGAGAGACACTGTTGATGAAGCCAACGGCAATTCGTAGCAACTTGACGTTGCCGTGGTAACATAATTTTAAGCCTAATTATCATTTTTTTAGGCTAAATTTTTTTAATGCAGTTTTATTTTCGTAAGTAGCAGATAGGCCTAATGGAGAATTTGATTCTACGGTAAGCCTATTCATTCATGCAACAATGGGACGAGACTATTTTAAACAAAGCTAAAATCCATTTCTTTTTATTGCGTGTTATCTTAGGATTCCAAATCCACGATCAAATGTTATTACTTAATTTAGTGATGTCGAAGAAGTCCATTAGCTGTAAGGACGTAATGATGTTTTAATTTGCCATTTTATTTAACTAACTTCTCACACGGAATCTAATGTTGTAAACAATGGTCGTCAATAGCTGGTACCGTTGCGAAGTTGAAAAAAGCGACGGACGGATGGACAAAGTTGTTGCAATATTCTTCTCAGCCGGTACGGCTGTACAGAACACTAAAAACACAAAGAATTTAACATCTAGAAACAAAGCTTTCATCAAATTCATAACAGCCAAAAAATGAGTGTAGTAGATGATTACTTAAAAATCAACGGACCTTTGGTCTATGATTCCTCCGTTGAATCGTACACCTACCACAAATATAACCATGACTATGTTTAATTATTCAAATTCTATACATATGGCTTACCCTTGTTACCCCTGTTGTGAAAAGGTAAATGCAGGAAATAGCGATAAACCACTCTGCCTTAGAACTTGGATACACGAGGAGAGTCACAAAACTAAAGGAAAAAATTAACAAAAATGTTATCAACAAACCGCGGTTTAACTTGCCATCTTACAATGCTTTAAACTTGACAGAAGTCACTGGAAAAATTACAGCAGTGTACATCACCGATGACACTCCCAGCAACGTGAAATTTTGGTGCAATGTAGACTTTGGAGTAGCTCATTCCGACATTCCCAGTGACACATTTTCCAATGAAGACTTTATGGAAATATTTTTTTTTAAATGTGTAAATAAAAAAAACTGTAGAAAATTAGTTTTATCACCATTCCCTGCAGGTACTCCTAATGAAAAGACATTGTCGACCTCTCTCTATTACAGCCTCGCCGAATATTCAAGTCTAGCTCAAGCTCCTATTAGTATTAAAAAACACTTAAGCGTATAAAATATGGATGTAAGCCTTAAAAAACTTAAAGCCCTAAAGGAACAGATATTAGAAAAAGACATGTAAGCCATCAGCGTTGCACTAATACATGTAAAAGAATCTCCAGCGACCCAAAAAACAAGCTGGAGCTTTTTTTACATGTATTAGTGCGACGCTGATGGCTTACATGTCTTTTTCTAATATCTGTTTCTTTAGGGCTTTAAGTTTTTTAAGGCTTACATCCGTATTTTATACGCTTAAGTGTTTTTTAATACTAATAGCCATTATTTTTTTTTCTTGTTTCAGCAAGAGAAGAAACACACAGAAAAGAATATTGTAATCACCTTAAAAGAACTGTTATAAGATAGCCTTTTTAATACTCAATTTTAAGAGCTATAATAATTGAAAATCGGTTCTTTGGTTCGATCTCTAGGTTACTGCACAATTTCCTCAACAAGGAGAACAACAATAATTGTAGTCACATTAAAATAGCATTCAAAAGGCCATAGGCATTCTTCATACCTATGTTTTAAGCTGCAAAACATGAACATCGGTTCGATCATCAGCTGGTGTAGTACGGGCCAGAATTTGGGCTAATCATGAACATCGAGCTAAAAGCCATGAAATTTGGTACACAAGTCAATTCTTAGCTTATAAATCAAGCTAGCTATGGAATCTCTCGAAATACCACCAAAGGCCCCTTCCTGTCCCCCTACCACACTCACCTGTACGAGATTATTGACCAAAAAATTCTTGCTGATCATGCTAAAATGTGAATTGGTACACAAGTCATTCTTAGCTGTACAAATTGAACTAGAATTTGTTGATCATCAAGGTTATGGAGAGGACACATGGAAGCACTGGGGGGTGAGTGTATCTCACGGGGTTCCATATGTAGTTCGTTTTCAACTGCTACAATGCATGTTTTTAGTACGTTCAGCGGGAATTTGTTGGGTATTGATGCTTCATGAGGTGCACAGGAGGGGGTATGCTCGGGGAGGCTTTGATGGTATTTCATGGGGATCCAATGCTGGTTCAATTTCTGCTCCTAGAAAAGATTGTTGTATCAAAATGCATGCTTTCAGTTTGATCAACAAGAAATTTTCGGGTATCAATTTTTTTAGGGGCCTTGGAGGATTTCACGGAACTTGCATAGCTAGTTTGATTTCTACTGCTAACAATGACTTGTGTACCAAATTTCATTCTTTTAGCACTATCTGCAAGAATTTGTTGGGCAGGTCTCAAGGAGGGGCACTGGAGGGGGAGACAGTTGTGGCGCTTTGTAGATTATCTCGAGGGGGTTCCATAGCTAGTTCAATTTGTACTACTATGAATGACTTGTGTACAAACTTTCATGTTTTCAGCTCGATCTGAAATTTGTTGCTGAAACTGCAGGGAAGAGGGGGTAGTGCCTTGGGTGAACCTTGGGGATATTTCATGGCGTGTTCCATGACTGGTTTGATGTGTACTGCTAAGAATGACTTGTGTGCCACAAGTCAAGCATTTAGCCCGATCTGCAATAATTTGTTGTCAAGCATCAGAAAGGGAACACAGTGGAGTGCTAGGGTACCCTTTAGGATATTTCGTGGGAATTCCGTGGTTGGTTTGATTTGTAATACTAAGAATGACTTGTGTACCCAATTTCAAGCTTTTAGCTCGATTTGCAACAATTTTGGAGTCAAGCCTCAGTGAGGGGACACAGGGGATTGCTGGGGGCCCTTTGGGAGTATTTTATGGGGTTTCCATGGCTGATTCGATTTATGCTGCCAAGAATGACTTGTGTACCAAATTTCATATTTTTAGCTTGATCTGTGAAAATTTGTTGCCCAAGCCCCTGGGAGGGGATGCAGGGGGGTACTGGGGAGGAGGGGGCGCTGACGGCACTTGGGATATTTCATGGGGTCCATGGCTGATTCGATTTTTACTGTTAATAAAGATTTGTGTACCAAATTTCATGTTTTTAGCTCAATTTGCAAAAATTTGTTGCTCCACTTAATGATTTCTGCCCAGTGCTCTGCGATAACAATTACTGTGCCAACGAGAATACTACAGTCACATCAAAATCCTGTTCAAAAGAGCTTGGTCGGTTTTAATACCTACATTTTAAGCTATTCAAATTGAAAACCGGTTCATTGGTTCGATCTCTAGGTGAGAGCAAAAGTTCTAGCCCATTTGGCCTTCCAGGTCAAGAATATTGTGGTTACATTACAATAGACTACAAAAGACCCTGTCCATACCTACGTTTTAAGCTATAGAACTTGAAAATCGGTTCAGTGGTTTGATCCCCAGGTGACTGTAAAGAGTCCCAACAACAACTTTAATGATTTCTGCCCAGTGCCCTGCAATAATAATTGCTCTGCCGACGAGAATTCTGCAGTCACATCAAAATCGTGTTCAAAAGGCCCTAGTCGATGTTAAAACCTACATTTTAAGCTATACAAATTGAAAATTGGTTCATTGGTTCGATCTCCAGGTAACTGCAAAGAGTCATAACAAGAACATTAATGATTTCTGCCCAGTGCTCCACAATAATAATCGCTCTGCCGACGAGAATACGTCTCATTAAAATCGTGTTCAAAAGGCCCTGGTCGGTGATAATACTTTCATTTTAAGCTGTACAAATTGAAAATCGGTGCATTGGTTCGATCTCTAGGTGAGAGCAAAGGTTCTAGCCCATTTGGCTTTCCGTGTCAATAATATTGTATTTACACTAAAATAGCCTACGAATGACCCTAGGTCTTGTCCAAACCTACTTTTTATGCTACAGAACTTGAAAATCGGTTCAGTGGTTCGATCTCCAGGTAACTGCAAAGAGTCCGAACAACAACATTAATTATTTCTGCCCAGTGCTCTATGATAATAATTGCTCTGCCGACAAGAATACTACAGTCACATTAAAATCGTGTCCAAAGGCCCTGGTCGGTGTTAATACTTATGTTTTAAGCTATACAAATTGAAAATCGGTGTATTGGTTCGATCTCTAGATGAGAGCAAAGATTCTAGCCCATTTGGCTTTCCGTGTCAAGAATATTGTAGTTACATTAAAATAGCCTAAGAAAGGCCTTAGGCCTTGTCCATACCTACGTTTTAAGCTATAGAACTTGAAAATTGGTTCAGTGGTTCGAGCTCCAGGTGAGAGCAAAGAGTCCCAACAACAACAACAAGAAATGGCCATGCTGTGGACGCTGAACGGTTCGATTGTTGTCATCAAAATTTGTAATGCAGTGAAATAGCTACGACACGACCTCAAATACTGAATTTCGTTGGTTTATGTCAACTTTGGGCGGAACTATTGGTGTTCAAAGTTTGACGTTTAACATGAAGTTCTTGCTGAAGCTTACATAAAGACTGCTACCGTGCTCCTTGATAATGCAAATTCTTCCTGAGTCCAAAACTGAATACGCATCTACGAGCACCGGTCTTAAACTAGCCCCCTTTATATTCTGTTGTGCAAGCTAGATGCATTTCCATTCTTTCGGAGCTTCCTAACATCGCCACTCTAAGGTCCCTCGATAGTTTGTTACCTGGTCAGAATATTGGAGACACTGCTAAATATTTCTTGATATAATTTTTCGAAAATTCCAATGACACTGACCCAGTATTTTGGTTACAGTATGACAGGAAAAAAGGTGAGCTGACCTTCGGTAATAAAGTGGTTAAAATTTTTGGGAATGATGTAATGGTCGAGGGGGAGCAGTACGTGGGGTGATGCGGGCTTTGGGATTTGCTAGTTTTTAAAGATTTGAAGAAAATTCCCTTGCGCCACAAGTTAAACAGCTTTTGTGGCCATGTTAAAAAATACTAATGCTATTTATCACAACATTGACCCAAATACTCTTAAACCAAATCTATCGTAGCAAAGTACAGGTCTATTATTGCTTCAATTTTGGACGACATGAGGAAGACAGGGACGGGTATGGTTAAAAAAGC
>JAHWFP010088779.1:0-19126 GCA_023313725.1 Lithobius niger
CTGAAGAAGATAGGAGGGACTGTAAATAACACCACACGGAATATTAAGCCTATCGAAAATTCACAAAATACTGACCGTATTTTTATAGTTTTGAATTTGAGCGTATTTTCTGGTGATTTCTTTGTTATCGAACATTCAGAGTAAATGATGGTTCAATTTTTCGCTGAATTTTAGTGTTCTTTTTAATGCAAGGTTTGGCTCCACTCTTAGATGGCGATGACATTTGGTGCCCACTTCAGCTGTGACGAAATGTAGTTAACACAAAATTCACATAGGGCCTAAGGATTTTTGGATAATGAATACTGTCTGATAATGGTGGTGGGGTTACGGATTCAGACTTAGAACTCTAATGTGGACACACTGCTAGCCTTGGATTTCATTTTCATCCAAAATACTTGCGTTAGTTATTGGGTTAAATCATTTTATTTAATGCTCAATGCCCAAACCTTAAACTTGAGCTTCATTCGCTCCCTCCCAGGTGGGGTTCCTGCTTACATTCCACCTAGACTCCTAGTTAGCCGTCGTTAGCCGCCACCGCCGAATATATTTCATAAGCTGTATCCTGTCTGGAAAAAAAATTTGGCTAGCCGTAAGCCGGCCATACAAAAAAGTAGGACAGCTGGTGGGCAAAATCAGGGGCATACGAATACTGTGACAACAGCACTTTAACGTCTGTGTTGAGGTTGACCAGCAAAAGTGTGTCGTTCACTGGTGTAGAACGGATGATCTTGGGGGGATCGATTGACAAAATAGAGTTCGGCTTCTGTAAGGCCCCGAGAAAAGAGATTTGGGGTATCGGAGCAAGATAGAATCCAGGGTGTTCAGGAACACAGGCAAACGGGGGGGGGGGGGGGGGTTCCAACCCCCTTTGGTTTTCGTCCTATTTAAGTTTTGGCTGTTTTACGTTGGTTGATACTTATACTGTAATCACAAAACTTACTGCAAATCTAAAATCAACAGTCCGAAACGCACAAGTTGCTCAAGCTTCCAATAAAACTTGCAAATTTTCGGCAACACATTCGGCCTTATAACATTCCGCCTGCCTTATAACAGCCAGGCGCTGATCGCCATCCGTGCATATACCACGCCAAGGTCAAGGGAGATAGTTGCTGCGTTTCTCGGAGCCATGAACGCAGCTACTGTCTCAACCAGCATTGTATCGCCACAAACCAGAATGATTCTTGTATTTTAACATCACAATTTATAATTTTCTAGGCTAGCGTCTTATAATTTTGCTTCGGCGATCCATTGGAATAATTAATTTTAATTTTTACTGCGTTAGTCTTTTAGATTTCATGGTAATTATTAGAAAATTTGTACATGCACACACAGAGATGAAACATCATGGTTCCTGTAAGTGCGCAAAGGATCATATACGTGCGTCTCGCAGTATATGCAGTTAACAATTATTCAACAGAAATCTCCTAGACGCCAGATTTTAAAACGGATTTTTACCAAGGGACTGACTAACGGTACGGAAATAGACCTTTGGGGCCAAACTTGATGTTGTGGATCGAGAAAAATGGCACTGGGAGGAATGTCCTTTTTAAATCCAGTTCATGTGACCGCATAATTACCAACTTTTGCATCATAAAGTACACCCTCCATGGATAGAGATAAGGTTAGAAACTGGTTATGTTTTGTATTGAATCAATTTCAAACGCCCATGGGCAGTTAATTCTCTTTCTTTATAGTTAAAATGTAATCATTGTGAACTGTGTACCAACAAGTGTCTTAACTTGTTAATTGAAGCCAACTGTTAAATATTTTCTTTTGTAGGCCAAGAGAGTGGGCGTTGAGTGTATCATCTTGCCAGCGGAAAACAGGAAAGATTTTTCAGATTTACCTAAATTTATTACTGAAGGGCTTGAAGTGCACTTTGTGAGCAACTATGAAGAGGTGTTCAAGATCATGTTCCCCTGACAGTGATCAGACATTGGATTATCTCAACTGTAGGACTGAACAATGCCGTTCACAGTGTGCATTCACCATCTAAGGTTAAGGTGCTAGCTTACGGCATTCACTTATTTACCTGTTTGAGTATTTATGCTTTTGAACAGTTAACATTCTATGTTGCACCGTCAAGTTCTCCATATTGGAGAAGAAAACTAGCCATTGGGAAAGAGAGGTAGATGCAGTTTTTATTTTGAGTGAAATGGGGTGCTACACTTAGTTCATCGTTGTCAAAAACCAGCATTGCGTTGATTTTGCTTGCTAAATGGCAAGTAAGTCGTAAAATGTTAGTAGGAAAATGTCAGCAAGTCCAATAACAGTAATAAAGCTTTAAAAAAGAAAACCTTTTTTAGCCTTTGTTTATGTTTTGCTTGTATTCATATTTGCAGGGAAGGAGTGTAGGATTCTGCTGTGACATTAAAGTTCCAGACATATGATACTCATTTCTGCAAATTTTCCTGCAGCATAATTTTTTTATTTTTGTGCAACAAATAATGGAAATTCTGTTTTTAAACGTGTTGGTTGTGGTTCTTTTGCTTGTTTTGTCATGCATGTTGTGGGTAAAAGTGAGAGCAGACAACAACCAAAAGTATTTTAGCTTTGGATGTTAATTGTTTGCCAAAATTAGTGCCATTTCTGCAAAAATTGTAAAATTTTTGTGAAAAAAGTCATGGAATCGCGTAGGGATCGACCGAGTCCGGATATATCCGGATCCGGCGAGATCCGGATACGGCAATTATATTGAGCCGGATACCGGTTGCAACACAACCAAAACATTGTCGCCGTAAACATGTTGCTTGCCTCGGTAAAATAAATTGTAGTAAAATAACTAAGCGATCTACGGGTATAAAAAATTGCCGACGTAATAATTACCATGTAAATTATTACACAAAATTATACTTGGCACAATCGTATTAGGTTTTCATAACTAAAAAAAAAAAGTTGAAGTTCGACTACGTAAATCCGCTTTACGAAAATATTCACCTTCCGTTGCAGTACATGGGAGACCTTGAAATGCTAACGTCCTCTGGTTATTCTTCCATTACAGCATTGTTTACGACTTCCGACATCCTTTTTTTAAAGTTTTTAATATCGTAGAAGTAGTTTAAAGTTGTTTTATTTCCTAATTTATATTCACTATCGTTAAAAGCTATCCGTTTACGGCCGCCATCGCGCTCCCACTCCCAGCCGGCTATCCACCAAGAGACGCGCACCTGCTAGCTCCAATTGCTGTGATCTTGACTCGCTTCGCGTGACGTCACTTGTGACTGGCCCCCGCCGCGATGAGTGATCACGTGCTATACCATGTCAATCGGAAAATTCCAGCTTTCCAATGCGACCAAGATGGCGGCCGTTCATTGCGTTGTGTTACGACAGCTTGAACCAGGGGCTAATTTTAGCAAACAAAAGCAATTTCACGTCAATTTTGACGACACGGATAACAAAAACATCAGTTGAGTAATCAAAAGATGATACTAAATTAAATACTGTAAATCCAAAATACGCGTGCCAAAGTAAAGTACCTAATTCAGTCGGAATTATACCTCCGTTGTATGCAATGGCGATTTCTTTTTTGCCAAAACAACTTAACCTCGTAATTTTAGCATTACATTCCTCGAATGTGATGTTCCCCTGGAGGTTTTTTCTGGTTTGTAGACGCCTGCTTGCATATCCCACCGCGCATGCGCGGCGCGGTCCTCCCTAATAAAATCGACAGCGCGCACGCTATCGCCACTCATTTTCCTCTAGAGGTGTCTCTACGCCACCTCGCTCTCCGGTTCCCCGACTGTCGTTTGGAAAATTGGATTCTTCCCGAAGATGGACAACGCTTTGGAAGCCCACTCTTCGTCTTGGCAGCCGTATGGCATCCGCCCTCGACCTCGCCGCACGACACCCGCCAATGCCATGCCTGATGTCGCATCGCCTGTCTCTCCACTCCTCCTGGGCCAGCGCTCGCCGCTCCTCGCCCCACTGGATCTGTCGTCGCTTCGACAAGACCTTCACGCCGCCAAAGACTCTACCGGTCCGCCAAGCATAACCTCTGCCGGGCGACACTCTCCCATTTTCCGGAACGAAACTCGCCGCTCTACCTGTCGTCCAACTCCTCCTGGATAGGCCTAAGCGTCAGCCGCAGTGTCGTACGGGAAATCGTACACGACACTGTCCGCCACTTACAAGTCAACCCGATGCCGCCTCCCTCCTGCACATCATCGGTACGGAAGGCCCGCACACGAAGGGCACAGGCGTGCCGCTTCCACCCCGCCGGCCTCGGCACCCAAGCGCAAGCCGGACGACACACTGTCGTCGCACCACCCGCTGTCGCCCGCCAATACTGCCGTGAAACGCATCAAGTTCCCGGACGATAATTTCTGATGAAGCCACCCTGTCGCTCGCAGCTCTTTTAAAGACTGTCGAGCAGACGGTCCTGAACTGCTTCCCGTCCAAGCCCACTCTGATGCCGGATGCCATTGCCGAACGACACAACCGACGACTCGCCTCTGTCGCTCGAAGAACGTGCGGCCTATCGACGGGATCAAGACTCAAGACCCTTCTGCTCGTCTCAACCGTGGCTAAAACCCAGGTTTTGAGTGAACCAAGACGGAAGCCGTTTACACCATTTGCTGCTTGTCTCGACTGTGGCTAACCCCACGTCTCGAGTGAAAATCAAGTCACTTGTCGCTGTCCACTACTGCTCGTCTTAATCGTGGCTAGAACCCACGTTTTGAGGGAACCAAGACGGAAGCCGTTTGCACCTCTTGCTGCTTGTCTCGACCGTGGCTAATCCCTTGTCTCGAGTGAAAATCAAGTCTCCTGTTGCTGTCCACTGCTGCTCGTCTCAATCGTGGCTAGAACCCACGTTTTGAGTGAACCAAGACGGAAGGCGTTTCCACCTCTTGCTGCTTGTCTCGACCGTGGCTAGCCCCACGTCTCGAGTGAAAATCAAGTCACCTGTTGCTGTCCACTGCTGCTCGTCTCAATCGTGGCTTGAATCCACGTTTTGAGTGAACCAAGACGGAAGGCATCTCCACCTCTTGCTGCTTGTCTCGACCGTGGCTAGCCCCACGTCGCGAGTGAAAATTAAGTCACCTGTTGCTGTCCACTGCTGCTCGTCTCAATCGCGGCTTGAATCCACGTTTTGAGTGAACCAAGACGGAAGGCATCTCCACCTCTTGCTGCTTGTCTCGTCCGTGGCTAGCCCCACGTCTCGAGTGAAAATCAAGTCACCTGTCGCTGTCCACTGCTGCTCGTCTCAATCGTGGCTTGAACCCACGTTTTGAGTGAACTAAGACGGAAGTCATCACACCTCTGCTGCTTGTCTCGACCATGGTTAACCCCACGTCTCGAGTGAAACTCAGGTCACCTGTGCTGTCCACTGCTGCTCGTCTCACTCGTGGCTAGAAACCACGTCTAAGTGAACCAAGACGGAATCCGTTTGCACTCTGTTTGTCTCGACTGTGACTGGCCCCACGTCCGAACGATAATCAAGACTTCAGTTGCTGCCCACACTACTGCTCGCCTCATCCGTGGCCTAAACCCACGCCTTGAGTGAAGAGTCGAGTTGGAAACCATCTACATTCCCTACTACTTGTCTCGTCCATGGCTGATCCCGTGTCTGAAGCGAAATTCAAATCACCGGCTGCTGTCCAAACTAGTGCTCGTCTCGGCATGGTTTAAAAAAAAAAAAAAAAAAAAAAACCCATGCCCTGAGTGAAGAATCAAGTCGTAAGACGTCTCCATCTCTTGCTGCTGCATGCCGCTTACGACCCAGCACGCACGTCACCCACCCAATGTCACGCCCGCTCCTGCTGTCGCATTGCCACTGTGCGACACCCGCCCTCTCTCCGGACCGGAGCACACCACTCGACCTGTCGTCCAATTCCTCCCGGAAAGTCCTCAGCATCAGCCGCAGTGTGGTACAGGAAATCGTTCTTAACCGGCTACGGCACCCAAGCGCAAGTCGGACGACACACTGTCGTCGCGTCACCCTCTGTCGCCCGCCCCCGCTGCCGAGAAGCACATCAGGTTCCCGGATGACACCCCAGATGAATCCACCCTGTCGCTCTCAGCTCTTTTAAAAGTCTGTCGAGCAGACTGTCCCAGACTTCAGCCGCAGTGTCGAACGGGAAAACGTACATGACACCGTCCGTCACCTACGAGTCAATCCGACTCCGTCTCCTTCCTGCACGTCATCAGTATGCAACGCCCGTACCCAGGACTGGGTCTCGTCCATGTCAAGCCACGTCTTCTCCCCCGGCTACGGCACCCAAGCGCAAGTCAGACGACACACTGTCATCGCGTCACCCTCTGTCGCCCGTCCCTGCTGCCGAGAAACGCATCAGTTTCCCGAACGACACCCCAGATGAATCCACCCTCTCGCACACAGCTCTTTTTAAGTCTGTCGAACAGACTATCCTAGACTGCCTCCTGTCAAGCCCACTATGATGCCGGATGCCCCTTTCATGAACCGTGACCAAACGACAGGCCTTGGGTTTTGCTTCACGAGACAAAGACGCCAAGCCCCGCTGCCTCCTTGGTCAATCAACGGCACTCCTAACATGTCTCCTCCGCAACGAAGGCCCCACACTAGACAAAGGCGATCCGCTTCTTCTCAAAACGAACCTCCTATGCCACGCCCTGGCCGTGAAAACAGCTTCAACCGATCCGTCGGAGACGGCACCACTACTTCCACAACTTGGACACCTACCCGGACTACGAATTTGCTTGCAGCGAAATCAAAATGGATTCCAGGTCCTCGATGTCAATATCCAAAAAACAAAAAAAAACAGACGTCCCAAACCCAACCTTCGTACTATACGAAAATGACGTATGCCTTTGACTAAGCGGCAGTGTCATTCACGCGGCCTCTCAAGCAGTTCCCTCCACACGGACGGCCATTAACGCGCTATGCGAAATGCTGTCGTCCGACGTCACTCCAGATGAGTTCGAGAACCTGTCGTCCCAGATTTCTCAGCTCTTAAAAGCTAACTTCGCTACTTACCACGAACTGGGCATCGAGAGCGCTGTTCAACAACGCCCTTCTCCTCCACGCCCTTCTGTCGTCTGCAAACAACCTAAACGTCCCCACGTCACCGACTCAGATACCAACCTATCCACGAGTCAGAAACACTCTTCCGTCAGTTAAACCCAACACTTGCTCCTCACCTTGACGTTTCGAGAAAACCGAAGCCGCAAAAGCAAGCGACGTCTTCAATCCACCCGTTCTCGAAGAATAAACAAGCCAACCCCCGTCCCCCGGACGATTGGCACAAAGATACGGCGTCATCAACCCCCATGCCGCGTGAATGACACTGCCGCCGTCCAACACCGAAACCAGCAGCCCTTTCGGACCGACACTCCTCGCTCCCGCTCCGGTCAACGTCGCTCCCAACAGAAGCGCGCCGCCACCCCCGACCGAAGGAGCCGAGTCCCATCTCCTGGGGGCAGAAGCATCTACCGCAAAACCACAATGAAGCCTTGTGCCTAACTGGTTTCCCTGTCGGGGCCAGATTACGCCATTATTCCCCAGCCTGGCAAGAATTGACCATCAACCTGGAAACCCTATTGATAATAAAACACGACTTTCGTCCGACGTCTCTACATCAACCGCCGCTGTCGCCATCTTCTCTATGGGACTTCTCACCCTAAACGACAACGTCCCTGTCGCACATAGCATCGGAAACTACTGCATCAAAAAAAAAAACAAAAAAAAAACGAACAATCACAGCACCTTATAACAAACAAGAATTGAGTAAAAACATGAGAGTGACGGCGCACGAAGTGAGTGCCATATCCACATCTTGGGGCCACCACAACGCCACCCCAATTGAAGAAATCCTGGCAGCAGCATCGTAGCGCCACCAATCCACCTTCACATCTCACTACCTGAGAGACATGACGAAGGACGAATCCGGACTACTTCGGCTGGGAACAATCGTCACAGCCAGAACCGTGGTCAAACCCCCCTTAAGCACTCAGAACGAAGCAGAAGCAAGATCCATGAGGGAAGCAAGTTCCATCCGGCCAGAAGCAAGACCCTCAAACAACGGTCGTTTTCAGGGACACCAATTCCCACGAAGAGACCAAATTACTGTCAAGCCCAATTGTTCTGAATAAAGTGCGAATTTTTCTCTTGCCTGCTTGCATCCCGGGGCGCTCGGTCAGACGGTGCCCGCTACCAACTTTGACGAGGTCAACACTGGTAATGCTAAAATTACCAGGTTAAGTTGTTTTGGCAAAAAAGAAAGAACATTTTGCCGGCCCCCAGTCTGGCCGGCTAAAAATGGTTTCTTTTTGCCTAAAACATACTTAACCTTACTCCCGCCCTGCCTCCCCTCTCGAGTCACCGCCTGACACATTGAGAGTAAAATGAATGCCGATAGCGTTCGAGGAATGTAATGCTAAAATTACCAGGTTAAGTATGTTTTAGGCAAAAAGAAACCATTTTTAGCCGGCCAGGCTGGGGGCCGGCAAAATGTTCTTTTTCTTTGCAAACGGGTCTTTGCATTGAGGGTGCGTCGGGGGTTTTAGAAACGGTTTTGAAGTGACGATAAATCGTGGTTTAGACGCCAAGGGGTTAAATTCGAAAAGTAAGACGGTTTAATGAAGGCATCAAAAACTAGCAAGAAATAATAGCATGATGAACCAAATATGACTTCCATGTTGCATGAGTCGAGACAGTTTTGTTCATAAAATGAAAAAAATAAATACAGCTTTTTTTTTTATGTTGGTTTCGATCTATTTTTTGCTTTCGTTCTTTGTTATACTGTGCGCACTACAAAACGGAACGAAAGCAATTTAAAAGGGAATGAAAGAAAAAAAAAAAAGGAACGAAGCCAACGCAAAAAACTGTAAATAAAAGACCTGTTGTGATTTTGATGTTTTTTTAATGCAACCAAAATTCAATAATTTTAATCTAAAATAAATGCATAGACTACATACTGGTTTCACAAATATTGCGAAATTTTGCAAATTATTTTTCGAAATGAAGCAGTAGGCTAATCAATGAGAAATCCTTCAACTAGAAAAATGTTTTTTGATTGATTAACGTAATGAGTGCTTTGTTTGTTTCAAAAAAAAATTGCAGAATTTGGCAACATTGCAAAAACAAAAACAGTTCTGTAGCCTACATGCAATTATACTATACTGGTACTCTTAATAGCGTAAGACTTCTAAGTGTTTAACCCTTTAAGGGCTGCATTTGCGCTACGGTTTCGTAACGGACTTGTAGAAAAAAATTCATAGCTTCTCACCTACGTGAAGTAAGGGAATGAAACCTCTGTCATTTTTTTACTTAATGATCTGGCCTTCATATCCCATTTTTATATATGGTTTAATTTACTATAATTGGTTGGAAGTTTTCGATCTGACCTGTAGAAGAGCTGTAAACCATTATTAAACAGCGGACACATTTGGGCACACCCGTCCTTAAAGTGTTAAGAAAGTAATGTGAAACAAAGCGAAAATTAACACCATAGGGGAAAAAACTTATAAGGGGAAAAAAATAAACAACTTTATTTCGTTTTTGTGTGTGAATTATCTGGTACCGGCCCAGCTCCAGAACCTAGATCTGGAACTGGTCCGGCACCGACATCAAATTATCCGGAACCGACCCGGATCCAGCAAAACGGTATCCGGTTGATCCCTAGAATCGCTCGCGGAAACCTAGACTCCCTGCCTAGCCTGACTGTTATGCTTCCTTACATCAAGAGAAAGTGATGCTTTTACAAAAGTTTTCTACCTTCTTTAACATTTGTTGGTCGGGGGACCCCTCACAAAGCTCACGGTGCACAGTGGGACCTACTGATTTTTTTTTGTTCCAGCGGAGAGAGGAATCTTAGTTGCACCATAATTGCCTTTTAAGAAAATGCCCAACGCTTTTGGTTTTATCCAGTGGCGTGCACAGCAAGGGGTCAGGGTGGCATTGCCACTTTCCTGTATGGAAAATGCCCTTTTTGCAAAAAAAAAATGGCCTTTTTGTGCCTGAAAAAGGGCCTAAGGCTTAAAAAGGTCCAAAAACGATAAAAACAAAGGTTTGAAAAGGACAAAAAATGCTAAGAAGGGTTAAACAAGAGAGGCCCCAGAAAAAGGTCCACTAAAACTTACTGTGCCCTTTTACTAAACTTGCCCCTGTCCTCTCGGGATCTGTGCACGCTAATGGTTTTATCCCAGAATTGTAAAGAGCAGCAGACATGTGGCCAATATGTACTTGAACTCACCTTTTAAAGAATGCCACGTTAAAAAGGAAACCCCTTGCTGTACAAATTTAGCAGACACAACAAGAAGGCTAAGAAAGAGCTGTACAAAACGAACCACACGGCCAAAAACCCCGAATTCCCTGTTACAATTGAGCAGTAGAATCTCACTTCTAGAAGTGCCTATGACTGACCAAAAAAAAAACCAGAACAAGTCTTTAGTAAACTAAGTGAAACACCCTTTCTTCTCAAATTGACCACAAAACTCCTTATACCTAAATGATGTCCTTGACCTTATCTTTCGTAATCCGAGTGAGCATCTGCTCGTTGACATTAATGATCGTTCACTTGAACTTTCAATGATTCATTTTAATATCAGATACTTGTGCACAGAAATAAATACGACAATTATAAACTGCTCTTATCAGGCAAAGCTGATTTTAATTCAATTGCTTTGTCAGAAACTTGGTTAATCGTTATTCATGAGGACAGAAAAAAAGTGAAGGTGGGTAGTGTTGGATTTTTTTTTATCAAAGATACAGGGGTTAAAGTGCATCACGATTTAAGTCTTAATATTGTCAAAACTGACAGTCAGGGATTGTTCATTGACGCAAAAATTAATGGTAACTTGTGTGTTTGGAGTCATTTAGAGACCTGACGGCGACAAAATGTTGTTTAGGGAATTCCGAAGCTATGCTTAATATTTGAAAGTTCTTGATTTTGAAATTGAGCATAACTGTTGTTTGAAATTTTTTGTTGTTTAGGGATTCTTTGAGTCAAATTTTTAACAAAATTCGTTCTGGAAGAAAGCTGTGTTATGTACTTGGAAACTTACAAATTTATGTAATTTTTGCGTCACTTCCACTCGCGTCACTCCCTGCTTCCGTATCTTGCCAATCCATTGTCATTTTTGCCATGGCACAAGGTGGTTGTGTGTACGATTGCAAGAGACATTACAACAGAAAAAGGGGATTATTGGAAGTAGCCATGCCTAGGGAAGAGAAGCAAAAGCAACCCAAGACTGAGAGTCAATTACCAAGCTGATGGCGACGGAGGAAGACCGACTCCGGTAAACGAAGCCATGAGTAGCGTGCTTGAAAAGATGGGGGAAAATGGCGGCGCCATTAGGCCTAATGCGGCCGAGAGCCAGGAACCGTTAATCCCGTGGGGAAATTTGGCGGGTTCGATTTCAGCGTTACTTAAATTAATCGACGCTGACATGCATGTGGCATTGCGAAACGCATTACAAAAAGCAAATGTGCCGGTGAATGATTTACGAGAATTTGACAGAAAGAATGATTGGTCAGAATGGGACCAGTATTTTCCGATCCGACCCACAGGCTGGGAACGGGATCGAAGCTCTTGTTATAAAAATAATTCTACTCAGCCTAGACAGGCATATGACAGGCTGCGGCCTTTTGAAAACGAAAATGAGGTTGATTATGGCGATGACGCTGAAACTGGTGCTAGCTGGCCGAGTCTGGGAGAATGGCCGGATGCGAGTGAATTGTTGGCATTAAATAAGAGTGACGGGCCGGTCCGTCGGGACAGCGCCGGCGGGCGAGCGACGCCAGTGAATTTGCCAGTTGGAGAATATGGGACGTTGATTGAGAATATGCGACGTGATGCATGGTGCTCGAGTGGTGAAAGAAGCATAAGAACGAACAATTGTCAAAAGCGGAAAAAGAGTTGATATCGGACAGAAATGTGGTCGCCCCCGCCTTACGGTAAGAATTTGGACTCCTAGAACAACGCTGTTATGGCGCGGTGGGCAAGCGTTGTTGATAGAATTCACCGATAATGTTTTTATGGGGGCACAGACGGACTTCTTCTTGGTGCTACTACCTATGCTAAGAGCATTGCAATTCTGCACAATGACGCTCATAGATTTTGGTAGCTCCTGGCAATCACAGCTCACACAGGTGCTGGTGGATGTGACAACCTTGCAGGTGCAGGCATTATTAAAAATGAATGGCATTCGACGCGTTCGTCTAAAATGTGTGGCAGCAGAGGAGTTGCGCCTGGAACTGATGGCCAGAGAACCTACATTAATGGACATGTTCGGGGTCTCGTTGTTCGGACCTGCTAAAGCAAGCACAACAGGAGGTGATGGCGGTCAAGCGCTCATCAGTGGCATTTCAACGGGCACCAATGTCTACACGGCGTGGTTTTTCCCCCTGCAGGGTAAGTGGGGACGGCCCTGCGGGCGCGGATTCGAGTAGTGGTAGGCCCGTACGGGGCGGGGCCGCCGCTGTCAGGGCAGCAACCGGCGTGGATTTCTCTTTGTTTACTTTGTGTGCGCCTGAAAATCTTCGAGGCAGGAGACGCCCTCCCAGGGAAGGTGCTGGTGTGTACAGGACAGAGGAGGCTCACACGATGTGTGCATGTTGTCAGAGACGGCCAAAGAAATTGTGGAAGCAGATATTGCGACATCGACTAGGAGGCTCTATATGGGTAAATGGTCACGATGGGTGCAGTGGTGCGGCACAAGAGGGGTAGATTCCATGGCTGCGCCTATCGTGGTTTGTGTAAATTTTTTTGTCAGAGGGTTTGCTGTACAACTGTCCTGGGTTATGTAGCTGCGTTGTCTAAATTTCATAAGGAATGGGACGGGGTTCCCCTGTCTCAGCAGCTGTTGGTTAAACGGTTCGTCAAGGCCATGTTCACAAACGCCCACCGTTGCCTAGGTATGTAGTAATCTGGGACTTAGCAGACGTAGCCGGTTATTTACGAACGTTGCACCCGCCGAAGCGTCTGAGCCTGAAATTGTTATCCTACAAGTTGGCTATGCTGCTCGCTATAGCCGTGGGGAATAGGGCTAGTGAGTTGCGAGATTGAGTTTAGAGTGGTGTGACATCAACAATCGAGAAACCGTATTCGTGGTGCGGGAGCACAAGACGCCTTGTATGGGTGGACCGTGGCTAGTCCTGCGTCTCCATCGGTAGGAGGAGCATCAACTAGATGCGATCCGGTACATGGAGGCATACATACACCGAACATGTAAATTGCATGATGAACGTTTTCGTGCAATGGTGACACAGCCAAGTCGGCTATTCCTGTCATATGTCAAGCCGCACCACCCGGTGTCGGCACAGATGCTGGCGCGTTGGTTGTGTGGAGTGTTGAAGTTGGCAGGACATGTTCACAAACAAGAACAAATGAAGGTACAGTGAAAAGAACTATAAGAAATTTCGGAAAGTCTTGAATAATGAAGACTGGAAGGAATTCTCTCCTAGTTTAAATGATTACAACATGTATGCTGGCTTCCTTGGAAAATTTAAGTTATGTGGATGCTGCTTTTTCTATTACAACACCAAACGTAAACTTGCAGGGTCAAGCCCATGCCAAGAAGAGTGTGACTAGATTACCCCAAAAATAAAGAAGAAAATCAAAGATAAAAAAAATAAGCTGTATCGAAAATATGTAAAAAAAAAAAAAAAAAAAAAAAAAAAAATTTGACAAACCCATATAATCAAGCGTACAAAACAACAAGTTTCTCGGTTAGTTAAATAACTAAAAACAACTTTTACACCAATTTATTTAATGAAATAAAATGAATGGAAAAGAAACTTGGCCCATCCTAAGAAATTTAATGGGCAAGTCTCTTCATGATAGGCAAGTGTGTCCTCAATCCGTCGACAAATGCAAGCTGGCAGACAACTTGAACAATCACTTTTGTACAGTTGGTCCCAAAATAGCTGCTAATATTCCTCTTACGACTCCTGAATTTCAAAGCATGTCAGACTGTGTCAACACTATTAATAACGAACTTACGAAAATGCTGTTAAGACTATAATTAAAGCCTTACCAAATAAATCGTTAAGTTGCTATGATGAAATTAATGCTATTTTGTGAAAAGTGCATTGACTCTTTTGCAAAACCACTTGTAATTATCATCAAAAAATCTTTAACTAGTGGTAATGTCCCTGAGTTACTTTAAATTATCCCAGTGTTCAAATCTGGTAACACTGATCACTTTAACAATTATAGACTAATTTCTGTTATTCCTGTTTTTTAAAATTTCGTAGCAAGAAACAGTTTGGTTTTCAAAGAGCAAGATCAACTACTAAGGCTGTGCCGGTGCCACTATTCCTGATACCGGTTCAATACCGCTGCCCGTTTACCCGATTCCGATTTCAGAACCAGTACTTTTGGTCATGTGCAAATACTGTGTCCATACCAATACCATACGGTGCCAATGATGATGTCAAACGATAACTTAATAAAAAACGCAGATCGTGTTGATACGTCACTGATTTCATAATGCAACAAACGTAACACTTTTACAAGGGAATTGTTTGCTAAACACTTATTGCTCAACGAGATCATGGAAACATTTTTGTGTTGACTGTAAATATTTTATACTTACAGGCCTAATCTTTACTAATTTAGTTGTAGGCTAATTTTTAGTAGCGTTCGGAACAATATGCCATTGCCTATTATTAATGTAGAAAATGCCGATTCCGGAAAAAATAAGCCGATTCCGGTACTTTTTCCGGTACTTGATAACCCGGTGCCGGTCCAATACAGGTACCAGTGGTAGCTGCAGCCGGTCCTGGTACCAGTACTGGTACCTGCACAGCCTTATCAACTACTCATGCTATGTAGTTGACCAAGCTTCCTCTTCGAAAACCAATTTACAAACGTTGAATATGAAATTTCTTTGCTCAAAAAGTTATTGTGTACCGCAGGGTTCCATTTTAGGAACCCTCTTATTCATAACATTAGTGATGTCTTTGAGAGTTAAATTGCTGTTATTGCTGGCTTTGCTGATCGTACAACTTCCAAGTACTCGTGGGAAGTAACTTGAATAATCGTATTGCTTCTGTAAATGATAACTTGAACTTATTTTATAAATGGTTTGTTGTATACATATCTTTAAATGCTTAAAAACTAGAAAACTTTCATATGTAGCTTCAATATCGACGATGTAAGAATTAACGGAATCAATCAAAAAGTAAATGAAATTCAAATGCTAGAAGTTCTCTCTTTATTTTGCTTTTGTTTTCCCAATCATTTTGTATAATATTACAATTATGGGAGTATACAAAGAAAGACTAGGGCGAAACGAATACGGTTTCAGCAAACGAAATAGCAGAAACTTCTGCTTGTTTGGGGCTCCATTTGCTTGCATTTCGCTTGCTGAAACCATATTCGTTTCGCCCTTGTCATTTAACCTAGCAAGCGTAGCCTAGCTCTCATCCACAAAGAGATCTTTGTGGGTGAGAGCTAATTGATATACAAAGACTAGTCTTTAATTAAATGAACATGGTTTACCAAAATTGTCCCTTGATCGTCACAAATCAAGGTGCGAATTTTCGGAGGGTCTTTTATCTTTTTGAAAGATCTCCCACCTTCCTCAGGCATTTCGACTGTTGAACGCCTTTTGACTTGGAGAAACGGGAAGTTGGTTTGAATTTCCCGCACGTGTTTGTGGTTCTGGTTGGGGAGGAAGGATAAGATGCAGCGAGCAGTGGCTCCATCTGTGGAGCTTGGGAAGAGATAGGAGGGAGGAGCGCTTTCCACTTGCAATTCAATTGTTGTGTCAATTCTGGTGTAATAATCCGATTGACCGTGCAATGTGAGGCTTCTTGGTTGTTCATGAGAGATTTTTGGGCACTCTGGAAGTGATGGATGGAGATGCTTTCCGAAGCTCGAAGATGTGGCTCAGACTGTGTGTCAGATTACAGAAACACTGTGGTGCTCTTCCAAGCAATGCTTCTGAAATCTGACACACAGTCTGAGCCACATCTTCGAGCTTCGGAAAGCATCTCCATCCATCACTTCGAGAGTGCCAAAAAATCTCTTGAACAACCAAGAAGCCTCACATTGCAATGTCAATCGGATTATTACACCAGAATTGACACAACAATTGAATTGCAAGTGGAAAGCGCTCCTCCCTCCAATCTCTTCCCAAGCTCCACAGATGGAGCCACTGCTCGCTGCATCTTATCCCTCCTCCCCAACCGGAAGCACAAACACATACCAAGACTAGTCTTTGCGGGAAATTCAAATTCAAATTTCAACTTCCCGTTTCTCCAAGTCAAAAGGCGTTCAATGCTCGAAGTGCCTGAGGAAGGTGGGAGATCTTTCAAAAAGATAAAAGACACTGAAAATTCGCACCTTGATTTGTGACAATCAAGGGACGGTTTTGGTAAATTGCGTACCATGTTCATTTAATTTCTGTGTTACCAAGTAAAACAATGAGCCTATGAGCCTTTCAGCCTATCGTAAAGACTAGTCTGCATTCTAATTCTAACTTTACAAAAAACTTTACTTTAGAATTCTAACTTTACAAAAAAAGTCAGTTCTACTTATTGCTAAAGTGCTGTGCGGAGAGCATCCTTTGCCCTTGTAAGTTGACGGGAGTTTAGTAGTAGTTAGACAGATGTTAATTGCTCAGCCAATAAAAGTATGACAATGGTTACTTAATTGGTTCCAATGGGATTTTTCGTGATGAAAGTTGCAATAAAATGCTCGCCCGACTTACACGCAAAATAATTAGCTCGCGACTTACAGCTATTTGTCGGTCTTAGACATTTGCGAAAAATCGGGGAAATATTGGTGGTAACAATTACAGTAAAACGTACATAATGGTGCATAGTTTTGGTGTGAGGACCTTGATATTGTGGTAGGATAAAGTGCAAACAAAAGTACAGAGAATTCACTCCTAGATGTTTCAAAGCGGATGAATTTGAATGGAATAAATAATGCAGAATTACAACAAACGGTTACTAAGCATGGCAAACACAGCATGATACCATGAATACACTGCACGTCATGGCATACATGTGCACATAGACCTATAATATACTCTAGACCAAAGGAACTTCTTGGGAGCTCATCTGTAAGGACATCCACCACAGGCCCAGGAACAGTCCACCACTCAATACCGGCGTCGAGTAAGGGCCAATGACCTTAGGCTTTAATCAATATGGACGTCCGCTGGGACTACCCGCAAAAGTTATTGGCATTGCACCAGTAACAGCTGCCGATACACTTGTTTGAATTCCGATATCTTCCGTAACTTGTCGTTATTTTTGAGTATGCAATTTGTATGTACATGTACAAGCCTTTAAAGAATAAATGTTGGGAACCATCCCTCTATGGTGTAAGTAACTATAGAAGGTATTGTGGCACTCACACGCAACAATGATGAACTTGGTCCTCGTAGATGTAGACCTAACTATGGAAAAATGAGTCTGTGTGGACAATTTCTGATAAGTTAAACTCGTGATTTTTTAGTTTCACAAGAAAATATTTCGTAAGCTCGTATTTTGTTGTTTTCCACATTGCAAATGATTTTGTTTTGTGCTTTCTGCCTGGTTCGTTGCTATAAAAATCTTGCATTCCTCGGGACGATTTCCATTATTTAGCATGCTTCATGAAAATAACTAATTATTATGTATTAATTATAAAACCTTTGCAATTAAATTTTTGCGTTATTGTCTGCAGAAAATTCCCGACAGAGTTGCTACTTTCACACCAACATATACAATGTTAACCAGATCAAGGCACGTCAAGTGCTGTGCTTGCGCAGACCGTGGACCATCTTTATTGTTAGGATGTCCGACTGTATTGATGTGTTTTATCATGTTGTCCCATGTGATCGAACTTTTCTGATGTGTTTTCTCTGCTAATTTGTGTTGTCTCCGCGGTGCTGATGAATTTTGCATTTTGTGCTTCATTTAATTTCAAGTGAGTTTTGTGTTGTTCTGGACTTTGGCTTGTGTTTCGATTGCTTTTAATGGCTTTGTCCCAGCTTAACGTACTGACAACGCCAGATATGTCTGTCAGATGCAGTCATTTCAAACATCGTGAGCTTGACATCCAGGGCCGTAGCTAGCCCCCTTGGCACCCAAGGCAAGCCAACTGAGTGGTGCCCACCCACCTCCCCCCTTCCACCGACTACGTATATCAAGAAAAAAATCACGGATATTATATTGAGGTTTACATAACTAAATAGTAACTACTCCTAGTACGTAAAAGACCTGTGCTAGGTATTTAAACAGTTTAAGACAATGAAAACTAACAAATTAAAAAAAAAGTGTTTTCTATTGAACTAATGGGATTCCATATTAATTTGCGCTTGGCAACTGATCGAAAAGCCTCAGATAAGGTGATAAAGAGATGAGAGTAATATATTTTGCTAGAACAACCTGAAAATAAACATTTCAGTATAACTAATGCAACCGGAATAAAAAAGTTTTTTCACCAATTTTCACATTTTTCGGGTGCAGGCATCCCTTTAAGAAGCAAGAAGTAAGTATACTGAAGTGCCTCTCTACAAACCTTTTTTTAAATTTCAGTTTTCAGTCATTCGAGGAAAAACGAATAATCGGCTACAAAACATCTGGAAATTGTGCAGGAGCACTAAACCAAGTCCAAGCAAGCACGTCTCTCTTACAGCGTCATGAACCTTGATGCAACACGATCCGTTAAAAAAATACTGTATTTGTGTTGTACAATCCACTTCCATGGTTAGACGGTAGGCAGGAATTTGATTTGGCACCCCCAGCAGGCGGCACCCTAGGCGGACGCCTTGCTCGCCTTACCCTTCCTATGGCCCTGTTGACATCTACAAATTTTGTTGGTCTTGCAGATCCTGCAGCCTTATGCAACATGTTTCCTCATTCCCCAGAACATTGGTGTGATGCTTCCTGGCTACGAATGAAGCAAAACGTGCCCATGATCGTGCTTCTGCTGCCGACTCCATGCAATCATCACCGGCCGAAAATGGCACTAAGAAAAGTGCGATAACGCTCAAAAAAATTATTTCTGTTGTGTCTAACTCACTTACGAAGCCTTCCGCCCTCATTTCTTAAACTGTGAAACATGACGTTTCTTTCTTGGTGTGGCTACACTTCGACCCGAACTACGTCCTGAACCTGCCGCCACCCATTCAAAACGCTATTTACTTTCCTAACAAGACCAAACACCAGGATTTTCGGGAGGAGGTGTTCATACCATACAATGGGGGA
>JAHWFP010088784.1:0-17761 GCA_023313725.1 Lithobius niger
GCCCCCCCCCCCCCCAACCCACTTCACACTTGGGCTTAACAAACGTGTTACTGGTGACAGAATATGAGCGAGATTCGGTAGGTATTTTGAGTAATGGTTTACAAAACCCAGAAAGCTCTGTGGCTCTTGAATACATGTTGGGTTAGGAGCGTTTGTGACTGCTTCGATAACCTCAGGGAGTGTATGCAGGCCTTCTGCATTTATCATGTGGCCTAAATATTTTAATTCAGGCCGCGACAGTTTGCACTTCTCGATCCTAAGTTTGGCTCCTGCATCTTGTAAAGCATTTAACAGTTTATTTAACGATTCGTCATGCTCACCCCCCTTCCCGCTCACCAGGATGTCATCATAAAACGGGAGAGATTTGGGGATTTTACTGGTGACTTGAGTCATTACCCTCTGGAAAATTCCAGGACTGGACGCCAGGCCCAGGGGTACGCGAAGCCGTCTAAACAAACCCAGGGGTGTATTTATTGTCATGGCTTCTTGTGACTCTTTGTCGAGTTCAATTTGCAGAAATGCATCCTTAAGATCAATAAGGGAAAAAGTGTCACTGCCTGCTAATTCACTGAATATTTCTGCGGCCGTGGGAACTGGATAGTGGTCAACTTCGAGTTGAGGGTTCACGGTGATTTTATAATCCTCAATCACTCGGATTTGACCATCCGCCTTGTGAACTATGACGATCGGCGAAGACCACTGAGAAGTTTAAACAGGCTCTAGAATTCCAAGGCTAACCAATCTACGAATTTCTTGGTTAACCTTTTCTTTGAGTGCTAACGGAACCGGTCTTACACGACTGTACACAGGCTTGGCATCAGGTTTTAAATGAATTTTGGCTTTAAAATTCTTAAACTTACCCATGCCTTCAGAAAATAGCTCCGGGAAACCCTTCACTATTTCGGAAGTGTCAACTGGCATAATGCTAGTTTTAATTTTCTTAACACTTTTCTTAGGTTTCACTTTCATTTGTAGGTCGTAAAAAGGATGGAAATTAACTCGAAAAATAGAAAGCCAATCCTTTCCCATTAATGCAGGTTTATATAATTTTGAAACTAAAGCATCCAAATGTTCGATTTGACCTTGAACTTCAACCTGCAGACTTACAGTGTAAATCGTGTTCTCAATTCCGTCAGTGTATGAGTGTATCGAGTACGGACTGAGTTTTAAAGGACAGTCCGCAAAATATTTTTGATGCCACTCAATAGGGATAATGGATGCATCTGCTCCGGAATCAAGTTCCATTTCTAGCTTGACACCATTTAGACAGACTTGCATTTTCCATTTATGGATTTTCATAGAATTAACTACTACTATTATTTTGTTGGTTTGTAGGGGAATTGAAATCTGGTCCGCAGCCTGACTCAGTCCAAGAGTATTATTTTCAGTACAAGATAGTCGTTGTCTGAATCGTTATCAGACCCGGAACCAGACTCTGAATTTTCGGCTTCAACATCCTGGTCTTCTTCACTATCACTTTCGCTATCGCGTTCGAGTTTGCTGACGCGTTTTTTGTAGCTATATTTTTGTTTTGTGTTCGGCCTAGCCTTAAAATTTGTGCTAGAACTTGATTTAGGGTGGTCGAGTGATTTTAAAGTTCTATTCGAATGACTAGCTTTTCGGCACACGGCTTTGAAATGGCCGACAGTGTGGCAACGGCCACATGTACAGTCTCGATATTTACAACGTGTTTTCACGTGGCCATTTTTGCTGCAACAATAGCAAATGAAATCCTTAGTGGATTTAGGCCTACTCGATGTTTTGCCCGATTTTTTAGCTACGTAGTTAACAGCTTTAGAATGGCTTCTCAAAACGCTTTGGTCTGTTTCAGCAGATTCTAAGGATAAAGCTAAGGATGTTGTAGCCTTTAAATCCAGAGTCTGCTTCAACAACTCGCGTTGAATGACTTCTGATTGGATCCCCCCAATTAGGCGATCCCTAATCATTTCGCTGTTAATGTATTTAAATTTTGCGAAGTCACAATACTTCGTCATTAGCTTTAAGGCAGCTAAATATTCCCCGATACTCTCATCTGATTTTTGCGATCTTCTAAAGAATTTAACACGCTCAGATACCACTGAGGGCACTGGCTCAATGTCGTCTAAAACTTTTTTGACGAGCTCATCAAATGTTAATGAGTCGGGCAAATCAGGTGAGAGGATATTAAGAATTCTATCAAACATTTTCTGGCCCACAGATGCGATTAGAAAATTAACTTGCTTGGTTGCTGGTATTTCTTTAGCTAAAAAAAAAGTAACGAATTCGGTTGGAGTATTTCTCCCATGTGTCAGACTCGTAATCGAATTCCGAAAATAAACCAGCGGTTTTAGACGAACCCATGTTGACGTCGTCTTCACTATCACTAGATTCAAAATTTAGATTTAAATTAGAACTTGTTCATTAACGCTTGCGTTTACTACTGAATTATTTTCAGTTTCACTTTCACTGCTAACTTTAGCAGTTACAGGTGGTTTGCTACCGACACCTGTCTTTGGCAAAAGCCTACAAAAGTAAATTTAATTAAATTTAATTACAATCCTGTTTAACATGCAAGGATTAAACTGGAACACTCACGACTACCGGTCACTTATTTAAACACAGAAATAAATCAAGCTTGACTGTAGCCTACCTAGTTGTATAAATTAACTGCCTACAAGTTAAATTTAAAGGGACTAGGCTTTGAAAAAATGTTTTACGTTCACCCTTTGCAACGTTTTACAAAACAACACTTCTGGCCTAAGCCTCAGCACAAACCAGATTTCACTAAGTTTGAGCATAAACCTACGGTGTTAAATTTTACACCGCCACACACTAGCCCGAATATGGGCAATGGCACAATCGAATTTACAAGGGTTAATTTAGCAGCACATTTTTCGAACCTTCAGGTTTATAATACTGCCTGTGCGGACACGCCAGTGCGTCGCTCTAGAACACTGCCAAGGTAAAATTAACCATAATAAATCCAATTGCCCACTCCGGTTCTAGTTGTTAAGGTACTAACTTTAACTGTTATCATTTCGTACCACACAGCACTACCACGTCAAAATAACACTGTTTGAAAAAGTTTAAACTCTGATAGGAATTCAGAGCACTAATTTTCATTGCCAAAATGAAAAAAGTTTGCAACTTACCACAAATATGGAGCAAAGATGTGGTTGAAGACCTATCAGTTTAAGCTTAAGTTTTTAAAGATTATCAAAGGTACTGGACTCGTCGCCAACTGTGATGTCCTAGGCGGGGACACACCTTAGCCCAGTGTGGGCACCAATGGTAATAAACACACGGACTACCAGAGTGTAGGCTACAGCTGATAAGACAGCGAACTTCCCGTTTACTTCCCTTTATATACAATTATAACAGGAAGTCATGTGATGCAACTTAATACAATATATAATTATGGAATAGCCTATTAGTAGTTAAAGGGGTATCTTGGTAGGGTTAACATATTGACATGAAATTGATGGCTGCCATTGTGGAGCACACAAGTGACGACTCCTCACATTAGACGGTTAATTAGTTTGTAAATGAATAGTAAGTATGAAAATGGAAAGGACAAAATTGAAGTAGACGTGTTAAAGTTATAGGTTAGGTGGAAAGAATTGAGTTGTTATTTTTGCAACCTGAGTCGGGAAAAGGGCAAAAATGGGCGTTATATTTTTAAAAAGGGTTCATTAAGTTCACCATGTTCACTTTTAGTTATAGAGGGTTCAATTTCCGGGTGTCCAGATTTCATGCCTAGTTACTTCTGTCAAGACAAAATCAAAGCTGTTATGGAAACATGACACGAATATAGGCCCATCACCTTTAATCCTATGCGAAGAAGACCCATTTTCATACAAGTTGGAAACCATGTCTGACCAGACCTTATGTAAGTAGGAGTCTGAGTTATATTTTTCCCGTATGTACAGACAGATGCTTTTTTTGCCCGAGCCAAATAAAACAAAAGAGGAGTCTAATTTATTCCAAGAATCAAAACTGGTCATTACCTCTAGAAAGGTGGCAAAGGTTATAGTAGGTTACTGGAGATTAAATATCTCGTATGGGACCTCATCTTAATCTGCAAGGTTTCTGAAATTCTGAAAGTTCCTGTTCTAATTTTCGGCACACTGTATAGAAGTGGTGCTAGACCCCTACAGTTAATGTCAAAAAAGAGTAAAGTAGTAATTTTCTGTCGATAATCATGGTCCGATTGAATAGGTGGTCAGTTTGAACCTCAATTTATTTCGATTGTATCTATATATTTTTGTATGTTTGGGGTGGGGGGAAACGAGAGCAAGAAAGGAACCAAACGCAAGCCTATACACCTCTCCACTTCCCATGTGACTCTTCTCAAAACAGTACAATCATGGCAAGCTATACTCAAACTAGCACACACTGTGTTTAGTAGGCTTAACTGCACATTGAGTGGACTCACATAAAAGAAAGCCACCTAGCATATGATGTAGGCGATAGCGATCACCGCTTAACCTTATAATAATGAGACTACTGGTGGTCTGTTCCATACAAGCCCTTGACTTTTTCTCCAGCCTTGCCTGTTCGGGCATACCTTGGTAAAAGACCCGGATAAGGAAAAAATTAACATTACGATTGTACATTGCAATTTCCTGTAATAAGCAAAAAGGTGATGCAACAGGGTATAAATGTGGCCAAAGAGGGCAAAGTTGCATAAATGGCAAAGACGATTACCCTTTGGTCTCCAACTGGCATTCTTTAGGTGCAAACGATCATCAATGTACCATGTTGTACCACTGGCTAGTCACGGGATTTTTACTAGTAGTGTAGCTCAACGTCAATGGTTGTTGAGCACACCATGGTAGGATGTGCAGTCGTTCTTCAAAATGTGATTCTTTCAGTTTTTTCCTCAGCTCTGCAGAATTTGCTTACATGCCAGCGGACCCTTGAGAGCCGTCTGCTGTTTGGTGCTAGCCCCTTTATAGGTGGACAATCAAGCTTTTGGACCAGGCATATCAGCATTTCGGCCTTATGGTTAATCATTCTTCTTAACCTTCGAGTTTTTGGGGTATTCAGAGTCGGCGATTATTATCTCTCAATTTTTGGTGTTACCTTTTGGAATAAATGGGACAGAAAGCTAAATCAGCTTGTTTAGTTTTAAATAAATACAGATGCAGACCTATTTTCGTTGGTTTTTTTTTGCAGTAAAATGTCAGAGTACCTGAAAAGGAGTTGAAACTTTGGCCTTTGAGGCAGCGGAAATATGTGTGCATCTGTATTTATTTACCATTAATCGAGCGGATTTGGTTTTCCGACCTGTTTCTTGCAAAGAGCAAAACAGAACTAGGGACAATTCGACTGACGATATGCTACAAAAACTACCAATTTTGTACACCTATCTTTTAATTGAAAATGAAATGTGCATTTGATGAAAAACCTTACGTTTTGAAAGTGAACAATGCAAGACTACGCCGCAGACATAGTTGTTAGATTACGATAGGTAACTCAAGGAAAAATTCACTTCATGCGACAATGTGTGTAGTGATAGGTTAGGTGAATTGGGTAAGTAGTTAAGTAGGGAAGAATGGTTTCTAGTAATGCTAATTATTGATAAGAACACTCGAATGGAAAAATACAATGAAGACTTTGCCATAGAATTTACATGGGGCGAGGAGGAGGGGCATTCCTATCAAAGAGGTGGTAACTTGTTTTACTAACGGTGCACTTTCAACGACCACACTCTTTACGACCGCTTAGTGCAACTAGATGTCAGTATCACGTGTTTATACATGTATCAAACTTCCCACATGTGTGTTCGAATAAATAATAATAAAATGGGCTAAATTTTTTCGATTGATTTAGGATACTTATGTTGGATTAGGTTTAACTGTAGTTTACATGTACTACGAGTTAGTGTTGGGTGAATGGCGCAAACTACAATTGATGCTGCACAACGCATTTGTTATTTCACAACATGGTAAACACCCGATGTATATTATATTAACAAAATTCCTTCCCCAAGTTTTTGACCAAAAATTGTCATGGATTTTAACGCGAAAGCCTGAAATGTAGCAATGATATAAAGGTTCTTAAATCCACGGGTTTTCCCTAAATTTCTTCGATGATAGTCTCTTGCTTACTTGTTGTTCACTGCGTTCCAGGAAGCAAAACCCCTTGACCAGTAAACAAGAATTAACATAGCTTAACCGTGAGAAGTTACCATTACGCATGTTTAGTAACGTTGGTACTATGTATTGTTCTGGTTTATCTAGAATGTTGTCAACAGTCGACATGAGGGAGAACGATTACACTCGAAGGAAGCAAAGTGATGCCATTTAAATTAAAGTAAAATATTTGAGCCATTGAAATGAAAATGGTGCCTTGATTTGTACTTAAAAAATGTATGGTATCGCATGGAATAAATAGGAAAAGCGATTTATATCTAATTCTGTCACAGTCACAGCAACATTTAACCAGGATGAAAATAGTTATTTTAATGCTGCATGACAACAACACCATTCAAACCTTAAAAATGCCTACATATTGGACAAAGTCAACGACATTGGCTATGCAGGCTAAGGCAAAAGTCCTGTCACACGCAAATAACTGCTGATGTAATGGTCCTACGTTAATTCTGAAGACATATTTGTAATGTTAAGTCAGCCATGGGGAAGCTAATGAAGATATTTTCAATCACCTTGAAAACAGAATTCAAGGTCATCCACATGTTTTTCAAATGGCGCAAGATACAGCACAAAACTAAATTACAAAGTTGTACGCAAGCATTAACCATGACAAACTGCAAAATAAGGAAAACAAAATAGCAACAAAGTCTTCCATGAACGTTGTAACTGCCATGCAGTGAAACTTGTGGGCTGCCTCTACAAGAGAGTGCATGTATGTGATCAGAGTCTTTCCTGCGGCAATCAATGTAAAGAAATCACTTCCTTTTTTTATGCCATATTTTCATTTTTTTAATGTGGAATTGATTGTCATGCGTATTTGGGGCTAAGTCGCAGGGAGGTCGCCGGAAGGTCTCCAGGAGGTCCCAAGAAAGTCCCCAAGAGGTCCCAAAGAGGCCTCCATAAGGTTCCAAGGAGGTATCTACGAGGTCCCAAGGAGGTTCCAATGAGGTCCCAAGGAGCTCTCCACTAGGTTTTAAGGAGGTCTCCACGAGGTCCCAAGGATGTCTCTGCTAGTCTCCAGGAGGTCTCCGCAAGGTCGTATATGTTGCAAATGTGACCTAATGGGGACTAGGAATTGAGGTCTCCATGAGGTCGCTTGTAGAGACCTCCTTGGGACCTTAAATTTTTGTAAGGGGACCAAGATTGGTATCCCTTGCATGTGTTGCTGGATGACGAATATGTCTTGTCGCAAGTTGTGTGCTAGGGTCCCAGGGACCAAAACTGGTGCTAAAGAATCCGGTTTCTTTGCGCAGAGACATACGTTGCCGTAGCCAGACAAATATCTGCCACAGCAGTGTACGAGATGACGAATACGTCCTCTCGCAAGTTGTACGCTGTGAGCCCAGGGCCAAAGATTCGAGTTCCGTGCAACGGAGACATGAATGGTCGAAGCTAGATGGATAACTGCCACAGCCGTGTGCGACATGATGAATACGTCCTCTCGCAAGTTGTGTGCCATGGTCCCAGGGCCAAAGACTCTCTTTCCTTACAACAGGGACGTGCTTGGCCAAAGCCAGACGGATAACTGCTGCGACCAGTGTGCGAGATGACGAATACATCAACTCACAAGTTGTGTGCCATGGTCCCCGGGCCAAAGAATCTAGTTCCTTAAAACAGGGACATGTGTTGTCGAAGCCAGACGGATGACTGCCGCTGCAGTGTGCGAGATGACGATCACGTCCTCCCTCAAGTTGTGTTCCATGGGCCCAGGGCCGAGAGTCAAGTTCTTTGCAACAAAAGCGTGCATTGTCGAAGCTAGACGGATTACCGCTGCAGCAGTGTGCGCGATGACGAACACGTCCTCTCGCAAGTTTTGTGATATGGTCCCAGGGCTAAAGACTCGTATTCCTTGTAATAGGAATGTGTGTGGTCGAAGCAAGATGGTTACAAACCATTAAGTGCTTTTGTGATGACACTCTTGCATAGTGTTGTGAATACCATATCTTTTTACCAAGGAAATTAGCCCTGGTATCAACAGATTGCTTCTTTGGTTAGCCGCAGTAAAACAACCCCCCCCCCTCCAACCCCGCACTTCGTTGGTAAGAAGGTAGTCCCCTGAGAAACTCAGGCACACATAGCCTGAGTCTGTCGGGTTTTGGAAGTACAAATGGCTTGTACCATCCACTAGCTTAGAGGACATGTCAAACTCGCTATTAATTTTGAGCACATTTGCATGACCCAAGTATGCTGCTCATCTCGGTTGTGAGTATTTAGTTTTATAGAAAGCTTGTGCTGAGAAAATATATCCGTGTGGTCCATTACAATATCACAACGGAACGTGAATATCGTAGAGAGACTAGGAACACCGCATATTGCTGTTGAAGATATCCTGCATACAGCACAGAAGTAAAACATAACAAACGCCTACAACAGTAACTAGTATTCAAAATGTTTAGGCTTTTAAGTTAACAAATATTTAGCTTTACCAAATTGGTCACTGATATTTATTATATTTTTTAGAAAAATGTTGGTAAAAAGTAGTAGACATATCAAATCCCGTTATATCCTTACTAAACTTCCCCTCAACTTTTATGCTTCTAATTTTAAGATGTTTACTTTTTTTGACAAGAAACTTGCGATATTTACGTTGTTAGTCTCTAATCGTACTTTTTTATTTTAATACTGTCTGATCCAATCTACACCGAGTATTATAAATTCTATGGTAGTGATCACATGTTTAGAATCGGCTCTAATGTAACCCAATGGCACAAAATTACCTGCAGGAAGGTAATGTCAATCAAATCAAAAACCAAAACTGGTAAAAGGGGCCGCGAAGTTCCGAATGGTTCGGCCCTTCAAAGGAGTGATATCAACACACCAAAGCATTGGCCAAGTTATTCGCGCCGCTTGATAGTTCGAAGGTTAAAAGTTTTCATTTAACGTCCAAAGTATTATTCGGTGCGATTAAGTTGTCGAATGTTTTCGTGTGTTGATATCACTCCTTTGAAGGGCCGAACCATTCGGAACTTTGCGGCCCCTTTTACCAGTTTTGGTGTTTGATGTGATATCAGTCTTTTTTTTTTTAATTGTGTATTGGACTCAACTCCACTACCGTGCAGATATGTACTGTAATAAAGTGGCACGTCAACAAGAAATTGGTTTTCCACAATTTGATACTACCTTTTGCCTATAGGCCGAACCATTCTTAACTTGGTCACCTATTTATAGGTTTTTAGTTTGGTTTTAATTTTGTTGTAATTTGTTTTATTTATTTAGTTTTGGTGTGTTGATATCACTCCTTTGAAGAGCCGAACCACTCTCAACTTGGTGGCCTCTTCACCAGTTTTTGGCTTTGTTTATTTTGCTTTGTTTTTAGAGTTGGTTTATGTTTCGTGAATTGGACATGAATACAATTTCTTTGGCAACGTTGTTTAGATTTATCGTGCTGTACTAGTGTGGCTAGGCACGTACGTCAGTATACACGTTGTCATTGTCCGAACTTTGGCCTTCCTATGAGAGACGATGCCTACAATTTTAACAATGGTTATAACAGTATGTTCGTACTGACGCTCCATCCTACGCCATCCTCGTTACACCCCTAGGCTCCAAACCATAAAAGATACGCAGTTCGTATCGTAATGCAGCCATTCGCCCAATTTCATATCTGGAAGCCTTCCCTTTATCTCAGTATCGATGAATAATTACCCTTTGGAAATTAACATGGGGATGACCGGACTAGAATTAGCAGTAGCTAGTTCTTTACAGCTAGCTAGTTCTTTATAAGCTAGCTAGTTACACATTTTCAACGTTATTGAGGGTCAGATTTTGCATTGAAAGGAGCTTAGCTGGCATTCCAACACAAGTTAATTTTTGTCAGGTGGGTCATTGCTCTTGATTTCAACACAATTTAAGCTTTTGTACCGCATTATTATTTTTCCCCAATTAGCTGAAATGTGCCCAACTATGCTTCAAGATATAAGACACTGACACTATGGTGCCGCGCTTCAATGGTTTACAACCTCGACAATTGAATTGATGTGATGTTTGTTGTCATGATTGTTGCCTAACTTGCCGCGACACACTAGCGTGTGTCTAGATTTCAACAATTTCAATGTCTCATCAAGCATGACACAGCTTCTTCAGCCAATGCTCATTGTACGTAATTAGGTTTATGTTAATGTGTGTGGCGTAGTGCCCACATTAAATTAAACGAACATAATGCTTATGAGGCCCAACAAAGAATCAAACACAATTACAGAAGTTCTTCAATGCAAAACTAGCAAGTGAGTGTAGTTCACGGAAAAGCTAAATATAAACGTCAAATGCAGTACAATTCTCTGAGGCGGAAGAACAAACTTGGCATAAAAGTCGTCCTAAATTATGTTCTGGTTTGGTGGTGAACAGCAAGTTAAACCTTTGAGAGATAAGAAATTTTAAAATGCAAGGGGTAAACTGTTTAAGTTTAAGCCAGTTTAGAAATGGTGGTAGCCACTCAGGTCATCAGTTTATTTAAAATATCTTAAATGAATATTCATATAATTCTGATAGAAAAAATGTAGGAAAGGGTTCTCCATTACTGGCAAAGACCAGACAAAAGAGACGGATTTAAAGTGCAGTTTTCAAAAGTTATATTGTCCGAAGCTAGACATTATTACTCTAAAAGGCTCGATCGTTTCCATGATTTTGTAATAACTTTCAAGTTGCATAGGCAGAAGCGACCATAAGATGATCAAAGAGAACCTCCAAATGTACTTTATGCATGATGCCCACACAGCGGCCTGCAGGTACTACATGCATATTTATGTGTAGACGTTCGTAAGATAATATATTAGAAAAAGAGAACACATTCCTTAGCTCTAAGCTCTCATGCTAGTACTATAAATCTGCAGCGTTTACCAATAATACCATACTCGATTAAATAGTTTGAATCGTTGTCATATGAAAGCCTTCTTGGAGCTTTGGGTATAGCACGAATATTCAATCACTCAATAACGTGTCTATGACATGAGGCAAGACTCATAATAATATGGTTTGTCACGTTTGAAAACCGGAAGAAAAGTAAGAAAGTCCAAATATCAGTTAGTATCCACCATTCTAAGGCGTTTAGTACTTTTTTTTTTAGTTATATATCTCGTTTTGTATGGCTTAGCAAAGCACTTTGAATAGATTTTGGAGAATCAAGCAGAAATTTGTCAGTAAATTGTTTGGTAATTAATTAAAACAATTTAATTATCTTTTTTTATATCAGTTGCATGCAATTGATGCAACTCTGCAATGAAGGAATGACGATGTATGGGTTAATTGCAAAAGAGATTAAAAATTGTTACTTAGTGTTGTTAGATATTTTTTTATTTTTCGTAATGAATTAGAATTAAAAAAAAGAAAAGGTTACTGTGGATCACTGTTAAGGGAGTAACAATACGTTTGTTAGCAATACTGATTTACAACCAAAAAAACAGAAAATTAGGTATGAATACATTTTTAGGAATATAATTTCACGCAAAATGTTTTATAATATAAAATACAAATAATATTTTGCTTAAAAAATTTGTTGCATTCCAAAATTACTTGGCATCACAATTCCAAGTTTATGCTCCCAGTTGTTTGAGAATTTCACACTCTGTATTATGGTACAGTGATGTTTTTTCAATAACTAATGATTTTTACCCGGTCAACGGTGTAAAGAATACGTTTTTGCAATACTTGTCACATTAAATTATATGCTCAGTTTTGATCATAAATAACTTTCCTTGTAATTAAGGCGTGTCTACGTCATTTATGCAAGTATGAATTGAGACGATGTTATAATCAAGTTTCAAACTTCTCAGATCATCATTTTTGTTTTCACCATTCTTCCCAATGACAAACTACAGTATGTTAAACTTTTAATGCCTAATTGGCACTTACAGTTACGACCCCAGATAAACGAATTTTTTTGTTTGATTGAGATGTTGACAGGGAAGTTGTCCACATACACAACAACACAACACAACACAAATTTTTCTGTGCACCCTACTGTTCATGCCCTGTTTCGTGTGATGCGTTTTGAATCCTCTTGAAGGTGTGTCAGCTAATCTGAGCTTCTTCTTCTTGAACTGCGATTTTTCCGTATAACTCCAAGAAGAAAATTGCTTACTGTATGTGTATGAGGCTCTTCTTTAGAAATACGTCTTTAGGTCTTATCTGTTTACATATTTTTATTAATTTATTTAAAGTTCAAAATATTCTGTACAAACATGACACAACCAATGCTTGTAACAACTTGCTTATTGGAAATATATGCAGCGCAAATATGACTACACGAAGTTACCAAATTTAGTTACCAAATATTACTACTAAATGAAGAAACTCATTGGAGTCCACATTGTAAACAGATACGGATGAGAAGTAAGCAGCACTAATGAGAAATAAATTAACGTGGTCATCGCTGCTCACTTTTCATCATAGCATTTACTTCATCATGATTATTCATTTATTAACGCTAATTACAATGCTTTTACCTTTTCCCATTTTTTCCATGAACCATCACACAATAAAGGAACGTATATATTGCAAATTTTAATATACATCCATACATCACTGAGCGTAAACAAGCCACGGATACTGCTGCGTCTCGTTAAATGGTGTTTCACATAAGGGATACATTTTAAAATCGTCAGAAGGCTCAAAACTACAAAGACTGTCAGCCCAACAATTGCCTTCGGGTCCCCAATGAACAATACATTGTTCATTATCACCATTAGGCTCACCAACACACCAGTTTGTAAAGTTCAAGGGCTGAAATGAAGCCATCCATATCCAATCATCTTTCTTCATTGCATCCGAAGCACCCAACCAAAAGTTATCGCCCGATCCTGAAAAATATTGTACTTGAGCGTATAATGTATTCTTTTACTTTCAAAATTTCAATGGTAAACTCTAGAATGCAGAACAAGAAACATATTACTGAATGAAAGCTATACACACTGCTTATAACTTATTTGTTTATAAAATAATTCTATAATGCTATAATAATGCTATAATGCTATAATATATAATGCACTTTTTTACAGTAAAATAGTAAAAACCATACATCATAAAAGCAACACACACGCGCAGAAATAAGAACTGTGATACAGGGATCTGTGAACAGCCTTAGGCGAATACTACCTAAAATATGATGTATTTTGCCATATGCAATGCACATGTTCATTGTGCAAATCTACTGGTGTAATAATGCTGAATCATTTAGCAGAAAGCCTACCTAAAATCCCGTAATTATTATTTCCACTGTGCACTGCCCGCTGTCAAATTAAAGGAAACACTTTTGAATGCCAGCACCCTACCTCTTAGTTATATTACTATAGTGAACATCCGTGCAGACTTGGATGCATCGTATGGTTGGGCTTTAGAGCATCAGTCTAAGTCTAAGTCTAAGTTTTCAGTTAATATTAATTACAGATCAGTTACTGTGATATTAAGGGTAATTATCTAGAATAACTACTATGCAAGCTAGCGACTTAATTCATCTACCAATCAATTCCTTTCGTCGTAAAACGTGCAAAAATCATAACGAAAACGTGCGCAAACGCTTATTTATTTAGGAAAAAATATTAAAACATGTTAAAACGCTACTCACAACAAGCTACAAGCGGCCGCCATTCAACGCGATGATACCGCAACATAGAAAACCTGATTTCGCCCAGAACTTTACTAAACGAAAATTATCTCTTTCCAAGACAGACGGTGATATTTGGGGCCGGATTCACAGTACGCAGGGGCGCGCTTGGCGCGCATTATCATATACATCGAGAATTGGTGTAATCAGAAAAAAGTATGATGCAAGCATTTGTGAAACAAGGAAGTGACATAATTTGCTCCTTGTTTCACAAATGCTTGCGTCATACTATTTCTGATTACACAAATTCTCGATGTATATAATAGTGCGCGTGAAGCACGCCCCTGGAGACAGTGTTTGATACTGTAAAGAAATATTGGTATAAAAATAAAATATAAACATAAAATTCTCGTCTGCTTCAGCTATTGCGTCGCAAATGAAGGTAATTTCCGTTTGCCGGTGTTCTGGTCGAAATCAGGTTTTCTATGTTGCGGTGTCATCTCGTTGAATAGCGGCCACTTCTAGCAGCTTCTAGCGTGTTGTGAGTAGCATTTTACCGTGTTTTAATAATTTTTTAATAAATAAGCGTTTGCGCACGTTTTCGTTATGATTTTCGCACGTTTTACGACAAAAGGAATCGATAGGTAGGTGAATTAAGTCGCCAGTTTGCATAGTAGTTATTCTAGATAATTACCATATTAAGTCCAAAAGCATTATTTAAGTAATGATTCCTACTGTCTTTTCAACAAACATGCAGACAGTAGGAATCATTACTCATACAGAAAATTCAGTTTGAAAGACGCATAAACAAACAAAAGCATTAAGATTATCGAGATTACCACTGCAGGCTTCAATAGAATAAGGATTATAGAGATTTCTGCTGGGGACACACACACAAACAAACGACAAAATTCGATCTTAGTTGTATAGAATCTATATAAATAAAATCGTAAGATTTGTTTGTTTGTTTGTGTGTGTGTCGCCAGATTACCGATATTCACACTCTTATTCTATTAAAGTCCGTAGTGGGAATCTGGATAATCTTAAGTCTTTTGTTTGTGTGTCTGTACGGAGTGGGAATCACGATACACGTAATCCTTTGTTTTATGTATTTCAGAATGAATTGTCTGCATAAGTAATAATTCGAACTGTCTTTTCAACAAAGGTGCACAGTACTGATGACGTCATATTTTTTCCCAGTCACATAGTGGGAATTTCGATAATCTTAATTCTTTTGTTTGCGTGTGTTTTATTAGAACTAGGACAGCCCTCCAAATATGGCCAGTTTTTTATAGCATTGTTGTGATTTCCCGTTTGCATGAAAGTACTTAATTTCCCGTTAACAGTCGCCCACGCTTTCATTAGACTGTCGCCAGATTACCCAGATTCCCACTCCTAATTCTATTGAAGTCGTAGTGGGAATTAGGAAAATTCTTTCGTTTATCTAGCATTGTTGAGCATTGATGTGATTTCACATTTACATTAAAATGCTATGATTTTCCATTAGCAATCGCCCAGGCTTTCATTAGATTTATTTAGATCAGGATTAAGAGACAAAGAGGCCTAGATGCCGTTTGCATGAAAATATTGTGATGTCATCAATACTGTGTCTCTTTGTTGAAAACACATTTCGAGTCATTACTTATACAGACAATTCCGTCATTCATTATCCAGGCTATTCCGTTTGACAGCGATACAAACAAACAAAAGAAAAAATTATCGAGATTCCCACTGCGGACGCACGTACAATAGAAATGAGAATTAAGAGTGGGAATCTCGGTAATCTGGCGACAAACACACACAAACAAACAAATATTATTATTTTAGTTATATAGATTGTTTGTATGATTCGAAGCAAAGATGCACATTAGCGATGACGTCATGTTTTTTCCAGTTAACAATATTTTCATGCAAACGGGATCTAGGCCCTGGATCTAACTAAATCTAATCAAAGCTTGGGCGACTGCTAACGGGAAATCTCAGTATTTTCATGCAAACGGAAGTTAAAACAATGCTCTATAAAACCGCCCATATACGGGGTGCTGCCCTAGAATATACAGAATATACACAAAATATACAGAATAGAATCTATATAATTAAGATCATAATATTTATTCGTTTGTTTATTTGTGTGTGTGGGCGGGTGGGTGTGTCCGCAGTGATGTGGAAGTCTGTATTGGGAAGCTCGATAATCGTTATTCATCGTTACAATCTCGATAATTCTTATTGGAGCTAAGTGAGGTCAAAAGCCGAGCAGAGCTCCGTTTATGAATACACTGAAATGCAACCTTTCTAACCGCAACATCAAACAACCCCTGCATCACTTAAAACCAGATTTTGGACATTGATAGTGTTACACCAATCGATGGTTTGTAAAAAAAAAACCGGAATTGGACATGTCGTTGAGGAATAATGAAGGTGGCAAAAATGGGCTAAAAGCCAAGATTGGCATGCCAAAAACAGAAGCCGTGCTTAGCATAACGTCATAGTTTTTTCACGCAAAATTTATTTTGGCGGGTCAAAATTTCTTACTTTCTGATTAGTTTTCCCTATCAAACTATGACGTCATGTGTAGTTTTCAGATAACTGGTAATAAACCAAATTGAAGATATATTTCTTTTCGTTGACCTATTTTTAAGTTTGACTACACCATTTTGAAGGTTTTTTTTTAACAAGCAGCTGTCGCTTATTGTTTAGACATTACAAGGCAAAATGTTAATTTTACTGGAAGTTTTGTGTTTTAAAATGATTTTAGCATATGCAATTTAGACACACGCTAGTGTGTCACCGCCAAGTAATAGTGGATCATCCGATTGTAGACATCCGATTGTTAAAAAATGATTGTTGATGAAAAAAGGCGGCCTTCACTAGCAGACTGTGTCTTTAACTGAAACCAACTTATACCTGATTTCAGCATACTGGTGTAAATTCCCCATGCGGTATAAATCTTTGCAAAATAGTTTGAATCAGGTGTTTTGGGTCCAGTAACGAAGAAAATGTAAACACGAAAATGTGGGAACGTGTGCTTCATGGAGAAAATGTGGCCTCAATAACGTTGAGTGTTACTAGTAACTAGTGACTAGTGACTAGTAATTAGCTAATCACCAGGCTCCCATGCTAATTCTCATAGGGTATAAAGACACCGCTACAGCTCATTAGGGTAAGTTGCCAGATGTAAATTTCGGCAGACAGGTAAAGCGTCATATGGGGAAGTGCCTTCTTCTAAAATGGGGGTTGCAGCTAGAGGCACGTGGCCCTGAAGCGGCACGTAAGTGCAAAATTATTGTTGTAACCATTGTTTGTATTGTCAGCCAACAGTAGATTATAACATGCTTAAAGTGTTACACGCTTATCGTTTCAGTACTTAATTGTCAGAACGCACTGTTTTTGCAAATTGGTGGTTCACTAAGAGACAGAATATCTTGATCTGTTATTGCAAAGGTTGGTCTTTTGCTTTTTATGGTACACGAATCCAAACTGAATTATCTGCCCCACGACGATAAAAGGAACCATTTTGTTGGAAAGAAGCGTAGGAAACAAAATGCACATCGTCAGCACAGGTGGGAACATGTTCTTTATGGAAAAAAGTGTCCTCAATAACGTGACGCCGACATATTATCGTATGTAGACTTCCTATACTTGCAGTCTAATGTAAGTGGAGAGTAATTTTAAGCAGCTGGTGAGTTGAAAAGTTTTAGTAATCTTCGTCTGCTATTTATGATTGAATGATTTATGTTAACCTCGGGTAGAGCCAAGTGAAAGGGGTGTGCTGATTGAGTGAGCGAAGCGAACGAAAATCATCGTTGTTATCCAGTGTGCTCAAAAATAAGGTTAAATAAACTTAAGCATGTGAAACATGGGCATACAATAAACCAATCCGTGTCCATTTGGCTGGTGTAACAACTAATTGGGCAATGGCAAACGTAAAAAATTATGAATTCGAAAATTTATAGACACTCCAGACAAAAAAGGGAGATGTGACTATTAGACAGTGGAATTCTTTGCATTCACAGGCCTGTGAAAGTTGTGATATCCACCCAAAACAAACAAATACTACGATCTTAGTTGTATAGATCCACCCAAAACC
>JAHWFP010088790.1:0-21303 GCA_023313725.1 Lithobius niger
AAAAAAAAGGTTTTTTTCCGGTTTGCTGGCATAGCACACGCCTACCAATGAACGGATTTTAGCAGCTGGCCGGTCGGCTTTCCCGCAGAGCAGTCTGCAATGATGGTTACATGCAGGGAGCTCCACTGCTGCTGGCAAAAAACGTCGATGACAATTTTCCAGAGGACTCAAGAACCGGCGCGCGTATTATAAGGCACTGAAAAAAAATATTGGATGCAAACAATTTTTTTTAACACAGTAATTGGTGTCGCGGACACTGGCAGAAACAGGGCTATGGTTAGGAATTTGTCGTGGAGGTTGGGAATGGGGGCGCAAACTGGTAATTTTAAGCCCCCACCGCAATTACACTCCACCGCTATTTTACGCCCCTATCGAAATTTTACCATCACGCAATTTTGCCCCCAACTTGACGAAGGAGTATAGTCCCACTCTTAAACAAAAACGAAAAGAATAGAAAATATCAACAAATAAAATGAACTACGAACTTTTCACGCCTCCTTTTTTTAAGTGTTTGTCCTCGCCCCCCCCCCCTTCCCCTTTTGCTCCCCGCTTGCCCAAGCAAATGAGGTTGGCGCTAATGACCAAGTTGTCGACGCGCCATTAAGCCTCAATCCCCCCCCCCCTCCCCGCTTGCCGCGGTCATGGGCAGAAGTCCTGCTGCTGGAAATGCCCCTGTTTAGAAATAGGCATCCAAGGACAGTAGTCTACATAAAAGGTCAATTAATGGCAAAATAGACTTTTCATAACACAACTGTCTTACTTACGCAGTAAATTAGAATAGAGTCTAACTGAGCAACGAGTTACAAAACGTCTTCAATAGTTGACTACATCTCCATAGAGCTTAATTTGCATACAATTTTGTTTTGTTTTGTTTACATTATAAATAACGGTGAGCTCTCATGAACTCAAACTGGTATTTTTTAAACATGTTTGCTTTTTGGCGTATCTTTTTCTTCAGGTATGGTTTGTTATGTTTAGTCAAAACTAACGTTGGTGAATGATGTAAACGACTTTATTTCCTTTTTTAAATTATTATCTGTATTAAAACTAGTTGCTCAAAATTAAAACAACTAGCTCTGTCTTTATTATGGCCACTATTTCAAACTAAATCAAAACTTTTGCAAATTTTACATAAGTCTAACGGAGTGTAACGAAGCAACACGCATGAAATTTTGTACACAATCGAATCAGCCGTGGGACCCCCACGTAAGACCCCACAGGGCCCCTAGCACCCCTCCCCCTCTGCCTTCTTCCTGAGGCTTAACCACCAAATTCTTCCGAATAGAGCTAACAGCATGAAATTTGCTACACAAGTCATTCTTAGCAGTACAAATCGAACCAGTCATGGAACTCCCCATGAAATAACCCAATGGTCCCCAGCGTCCCCCCCCCCCCCCCAGCATCGTCTCTACCTGAGGCTTGGCAAACGGATTCTTGCAGATGATGGTAAAAGCGTAAAATTTCATATAAAAGTCATTATTAGCAGTACAAATTGAACCAGCTATGGAACACCTATGAAACCAGCTATGAAATACACCCCCCCCCCCCCAGGCTCCGCCCTCTTCCCCTCCCCATTTCTTTACCATCAAATTCTTGCCGATCGACCTGAAAGTGTGAAATTTGGTACACAAGTCATTCTTTATAGCAGTACAAATAAGCCCAAAGCCTGTTTCCTAATTACAGCATACGACGAAATGTGGCTACGAAAAGCCATTCTAATCGAGCGAAGTGCAGTGAAGCCTGACCAGGAACACTGCTTTGAGTAAAGTGATAGATTAATTCATAAAAAATAACAATTCCTCCATAAGTAAACTATGACACTTAAGCCAAACAAAGATTTGTTTAAATTTCAGCATAAAATATTTTATCTATAGTTTTTCGGCAAATTTTGTAACGGAAGGTATTTGTGCTTACGTTAATATGCTGGGTGTTTATCCCTCCCGAATTATTTTAAAGCTGCATTGACGTTACCTTTTTACTTTAGTAAACCATTTTACCACTTTCAGTCTATCTAGACTGCAAACGTTTTTTATCCGTGAGTATTTACATTTTAAGTAGATCCTAATGCTCACCGTCAAACAGAACCTCCTGAAGATTAAAAATATGATAAAACTTTCAGAATAGCGTTCGGAAAGATAAAAATACTTCTCAAGGATTTCGGATCGGTCTAAAAAATGCAGTGTTATTTTTGTTTAGTATTTCCAAAAGAATTACGAAGCCTTAGCTTACATTACTAATCGTATTAAATAGAAACTACTGTATAAGCAAGCTACATTTTGGAATCCCGTTAATGTTACGACATTCTTTTCGAAATCATTCTAGACTACCGTAGTTTACTTGAAAAATGCTTGCCGGGCAACAATGCAGGCTCGAGCCACCAATTAGCAAGCGCACACTCACGCCCCATGCGGCCTATTGTTGGAGCTCTTTCAGCTGCAAAACCTTTTGGCCGCGACTGTACTATCTGAACTGTAGCGCGATTATTCGGGTATGGGTATTATAATAAAAGCTCTTGCTCGTTATTGCGTTTTAGGCCGGGTGTTGAAGGTGATATATTTTGAAAAAATATGTGATATAAGCTATAAGCATTATCAGTTGACGAAGGCCGTTGTTGCATTTTAAGTAATTGAGTGGAGGAGTGTTTTATTAACAAAACAACAAAAAGTTAAACTTGTACAGAATATATAAATATTCGTGTTGTGCCCATTCGTGTCGGGCAGGGAGGTACGTAATGTATTCCGTAAAAAAGGATTGTTTTGTAAAAACGCATAAAAAAAAAGAAGCAAAGGAATTTTATCTCCACCGTGATGGATACCGCTCGAATTCCCGTTACAATTTTGAATATACCAGTTGCTCGAGTATCGTTATTAAACTAAAAGAAATGTTTGCTTTTTAACTAGTTAAAACTGTGGTGTCGAACTACTAACCCCGCTTTTCTAGTTGTGTTATACAGGAATTTGCGAGGGGCATCAAGCACGAACTGGAAATGCATGTATTTGTGAAGTGCTAAGATATTGCCATCTTACTGATAATTAAGCAATTAAATTGTTAATCTGTAGCTTAATTTACGGTAAAATGTTGCCGTTGCGTTGATAAAGTTTAGCACGCGCGCGCGCAACATTCCGCATTAAACGTCGTATTAATTGGTGCTTCAATCTCCACTATACCTGCTAAGTGTTTCGCAGAAGAATGTCATGCAAAATTGCGAATAGCGTTGCTCGTTTGATAACTCTTCTAAGTTCTAAAGCTAAAACACAAGCATAATTCGAGAAATGTCCACCATGTGAAGTAAACTGATAATTAAATGCGTGTCGTAAATGAAGAAATGTCTACAAGACAATTACTATCAACAGCTGATAAAGCGTACTACAACTTCGCTGATAATTCATAATTTATGCACGAGACAATTTAACACCAAAGCTAGTTGTCAAAAGCTAAAAATGCGATAGAAACTCACGTTGTTTGTTGCGTTGGTGATGCGACGATGCCGAAGAAACTGTCACTTTCGAAGAACGCGGATTTTTCCGTCGATTATGCGAGAAACCGAGTCATTTCCGGAGGTTTTGCGTCATTTGCGTCAATTTCATCTTGTTTCACGGTGTTTCGCCGTACGATGTCACCACTGAACGGTTGATTTAGAGAAAATCTACGGAAGCGACACGGGATGCCTTGACACATCATCACGATTTTTCTTCGAGTATTCGTAAAGTCAAGACTCTGTTTTGACTACGTTACTAGTTTTCGTCGGATGTTCGTCAAGTCTAGACGTCTTCATCAATTTTGTCTATGCTCTAGAAAATATCTTGACAAACGTGTGCGCTGCTGCGTTATCTGCGTAAACTGCCCACAGCACTATGTTGAAGCTTTCGCAGGAAGTAATCCTGTTTTTCCCAGACTGTCCGGGGAAAATGGGGAGTTATTTTGGTTGTGCAGACTGTCCGCCGACTAATCTGCTTTGTTCTTTCCAAGAAAGGAACTGTCATAGAAGACGACGCTCCAGCCCTAATTGCTGGGATTAGTTGGCTGTTGGGGAAGCGGGCGGCAATTTTTTTTTGCATTCCTTTACAGCTTGGTTGTTTTGATTTCTTGCATGTGTTTTCTCTTGCTCTTGTCCGAAAGATTATCCGTGAATGTATTCTGTGTTTGTTATTGAGGCAAAACTGAATAATTTTTTTTCGGGAAGGTGGAGAGAGGAGTATAGAGTAAAAGAGTATATGGATTTTGTATATAGTAGATAGTAATACATATCATGCTCTTCGAATTATTTATATAGATTATTCATATTGTAGCCATATGATGGTTGGGGTTAATGTTTTATGTTAAAACTAAAAAGGACACAAGCCTTGGTAATAATGTAAGCCCTAAGTGAACTGATAGTAACTTAGTTTAAAATTGCTGATTGAAAACCATTTTAAGTTGCTCCTTGCTTTCACTTTATTTAGTGGGGGTGAGTGTGGTGTATTGGGTGTAGTGTGATAACTCAATTGGCCTTAGCCAGTACTGTTGTAAGAATACCTATTGTCCACCAGGTGGCTACTGTCTCATCATATGTGCATACATTATGTAGATGGCACTGGGTAATACCAGAGTGCATCATGTGTATACTTGTCTGCTATAAAGGTAGCAGCCAGGACAATTATCCTGGCTGCCTGTTGTTTGTCCAACACCTGACTGATAGTTGTCACTATGCCAGTTACACCTTAGGTTAGGCTCATTAGAACCCACGGTGCTACATTACAGTACCAAAAGCTAGTGACCATGCAACAACAATTCAGGAATTAAACAACGACTTTGCCACTGCCCATTCATCTACTATCTGGCCAAGTTTGGTTGAAAAATATTGAATACGAACGAGATATTATTTTTTTTATAGTTTTGCCGGAGTGAGGACTTCAATCATATTACTAACAAAAACGTCAAGTGTGCCGTAAAAAAGGGGGTTGGTTATATGATTGAAGTTTCACTTTACTTGTTAAAATGTACACGGATAAAATTTGGATAATTTTTAATTGAAATAATGAAATGTACAATTGAGAAAATTGCATCTGTTAAGTGCTGTTGTGGTTTACGTTTTAAATATATGATAGGTAAAGCACAACAGCACTTAAACATATGGAATTTTCTCTATTGTGCATTTGATTATTTCAATTAAAAATCATCCAAATTTTATCCGTGTACATTTTAACAAGTAAAGTGAAACTTCAATCATATAGCCCTCTTTTTTACGGCATACTTGACGTTTTTGTTAGTAATTCGTGTACCTTTTGTACGGCTATTGCGTCGTGCTACAAAGGTTTATGTACGCATTGTTTATGCATGCATTGTTGCTGGCCACTTTGAAACAATTCAACTCAGGTCTGCAAGCCTGCATTTACGAAATAAATACGCCATCCTATCGTTTCTAACAACGTAGCTTAGTTTGGTTTAAATCTATCAACCCAAAACCAAAACTGGTATAAGAGCAGCCGCCAAGTTTCCAAAATGGGTCGGCCTTTCAAAGTAGTGATATAATTCAACCAGGAAAAAGCTGCCAAGGTTAATCCTATTAGCCAAGTTAATCACACCTACTAATAGTTCGAAAGTTAAATGAAGACCAGAAGATTGCTACTAGCGGTAGCAATCTTCAAGTTTTCATTTAACGTCCAAAGTATTATTCCGTGCGATTAACTTGGCTAATAGGATTAAGCTTGGGGGCAAAGCTGCAACTCCGGGCCTACGTATTACTCCGATTGCACTGGCCACAGGTAAAGTTTCTCCAGTGATCTGACGTCACAGCGACACCCCAGCTCCTGCTTCTCCCAAAATACTACGTGCCTTTTCACTGAGCCGCTCATAATCCCCCAAAATCCTCCCAACCGGGTCATTCGGTCCCCGGCTTAAATTACGCAAGCACAGCGCCGCCAATAGTTCTTTAGCCCTGAGCTCCACTGGCAATTCGCCGTATTCTACCCAGAGCGCTTGCACCGTGGTGGACGCAATGCACCCCGTTACAGAACGCAGACACATTCACGGCAACTTGGAGCGACTTCAGGTGCCTTTTGGAAATAGCCAGAAATGGCAGGTGATAATCCATTACTGATCGGATGAATGTTCTGTACGCATTTAACAGTAATCCGCGCGTTACATTATTTCCTTTGCAACGCACGCAGAACTGCCGACCTCATCTGCAACTTTTCCTACACCATCGCTACATCCATTGCCCAGTCAAGCCCTGCTTCCAGAATAACTCCTAGGTATTTAACACTCTGCTTTGGAGCACCTGATCACCAACCCTCAACCGTACTTGTGTAAGCGACACCTTAATGTACCTTGCAAATACCACCCAGTCTTGGCTGGGGCCTAAAGCAGACCTCGTGCACCAAAAAGACGTTGCACATCATCCAGAGCCCTCTGCGCCTCTTCAACCAGGATACCAACCACGTCACCTACAAACCAGATTGCCACATCATCCCCATAACAGACTATATTAGCAGCCAGTCCAATCTCCACCAAAACCTCATTTATCGCCACAGCAAACAGCGTCGGACTGAGACAACTTCCCTGTGGCAATCCTCCGTTGGTTGACACTTCCGCCGACCAGCTCCCATTTATTTTTGTCACAAAAACCCTTAATCCGAGTAAAGCTTCTATCGTCTCTACGAACCGTGCACTCACTCCCATTCCCACTAAAGAAGCTTTGACCCAGGCTATGACACAGTGTCATAGGCCACCTTGATGTCCGAAAAGACAGCCAAGACTACCCTGTGTCCACGCTTCATGTATGCTGGACAGCAAAAACAAAACAGCATTCTGGGCACTGTGGTTTGGGCGATACCCAAACTGGACTCCTGCCAAGCAGTCGAAGTATTCCATGTGCTAGCTTAACCGTCTGACTACCATCCTCTCATAAATCTTCCTGATACATGATAACAGTGCAATCGGCCTGTAACTTGTTAGTTCTGACCTGATACTACCAGTCTTGTGGACAGGAACAAGAACCGTGAACAGCCATGCCGGAGGAACAGGGTAGCCCTCCAGCACAAGCTGAAACAAAGACAAAAGCGATCGTTGTTCCGCCTCCGTGCGACCACGAATAGCATCATAACTTACAACATCTATACCTGCAGCACTTTTAGCCTTGTACTTTGACAGGGACGCTCTGAATTCCGAGAATTCCCACGGTACACCTCCAACATCCGAAACTACTCCAGCAGCAGCCGGAGGCGAACAGATACCTTCTGCAAGATTATACACACTTGCAAACCTTGCATTGAAGGCATCTGCCATCTCCACTCCCCGCAACACTAGACGGTCGTTCATGGTTGCAGTTATACTATAAACCCACGTCTGTACAACTTTGCTCCTACTATGCCCCAGTGATTTCCACGCTTGCAAAAGTGATTTCGAGCCTGCTACACGCTCACACAAACGATCACTGTACAGAGCTTCCTCTTGCCTCAAAATGAAGTGAGATTCCTCAGACACACCACGGTATATAAATCACAACTCCTCACTTAGTGCTCTCTTCCAATGCCGATATGCTTTACGCCTATCTGTAACAGCAGAAGTACAACATTTCGTCCACCACTTAGGACGATTAGTCCGTGGAGGATCGCGCCACCGCTCTCGCTGCGTGCATTTACTAATCCAGTCACCAAAATCCCATTACTTACTTATAACCGGACGTCGTGGAGCGATTTTCCCTATTCCATGCACAGACCAAGTTCCTAGTATTTTCTGCTTACTAGGACATAGAGCAACTGGGAAGTGACCGTTTCCACGCAAATCATCCGAAACTTCTAACCTAAACTGCTTCGCCATGTCTTGCGAACACACAAAAAAATCTAACACTGACTCATGGACTCCATTTTGCCTCCACCTAATAAATGTTGGCGTGCCGTCTTGCATAATCACAAGATCCTGACTGTGTATTACACTGGCTAGTCTGTTACCACGAGCATCAGAGCGCAAAGAACCCCAATCATAATCATGACTGTTAAAGTCACCACCAATGATGACGGGCGCTGCAAACTGACTAAACCACATATAGACCACTGTTAACAACCTAACCTAACCTAACCTACCATACCTAACCTAACCTAACCTGACTGTCAGATTGCCTGTTACATGTAATGTACAAAGACGACACAGACCCATTTATGGCACATATATACTCTAAGCGCCACAGCATCAATGCCTCTAACTGACTGCACAATTTTGATAACCCTATATGGCACTGCCCATTTAATGAAAACATTAACTTTCAAAGCCGACAGAATAAAATCTACATTCCAACTGGACGCAGCAAAACCCTGCATATTGTTAACTTCCTGAACGCCTAAAATGTCCACATGACCTAAGAGCAACTCAACCTCTTTCAACTTACGCTGTATTCAAGATGCAATTTTATAGCATTCAGGCTCAGCGAATGTATACATTCCTTGCCTGACCTTACTTAACCAATCCCTCCCACATCTCCTGTTCCCTCCGGCTCACTGCTGCTCAGTATAATTTGGCTATTCTGAATTTGCAATTCTGGAGCCTTTTCTGAAACTTGACCCTCAGCTCCATTTACTGCACTCACCCATGCTTGATCGTCAGCACTTTGCGAATCACTCACAACCACTACTTCTACTGGATCCACAAACTTACTGCCTTCATTTTCCTACTATCTTCTCTTTCAGTGTTGTCCTGTTGGCTTCCAGTTTGAAACGACGCTGGTGTCGGTGACCCAGAGCTTTTCTTCCTCTTTCCCTTCCTCTTCGCTGGTGGAGTACGCCATGGTCCATCACTGTCACGCACACGCTCACGCTGAGATATTTCACCATCACTTATTAACATGTCATCTGCTGCCGAAATAGCATCTGCATCTGACTCACGAAACCCGGCATTTTCTAGAGCCGCGGTGAGACAAGGGGCGCTGGAGCTTATGGCAGGCAGACCCAGGGACACTTGAGCAGCACTGCACTGTAGCTGCTGAGCTTGTTGCTGCTGCTGCTGCTTCTGCTGATTCTGTAATAGCTGCACTGGCTGATGCCTACCATCCGCATCAGCTCTCTGTTGCTGCTGCTGCGATCGCTGCGGTGCAATTTGTGACATTCGTTGCACCAGCCTTCGAAAAAATGGCTAAGTCCCACAGCAGGTCAAACGGTCGGGGCTCAAAAACTGGTCGTGTAAACTTGAAGAAACTCGGTGTGAGGGTAGCCCTCGTTCGTACGCACATTTTAAGCCCAACCACAAGTCCGTGAGACCTCTGTGAGCCGAGCTATTCGAAAGTCTGTCTCTTGCCGCTACTTGCAGATGAGGGCAAAGATGTCTCGGGTCGCACCAGACCCCACATATGTCGCACGAGCGGCTGGCGCACGGACGACGGAAATGTCCTTACATTCCCCATTGAGGCGCACGATCTTTAACTAGAACAAGAGTCTGTATGCCTGTAATGGTAATGACATCTGGCACATCCTCCATCATCATCCCCTCCCTCAGCCGCAGAGTTATGTAGCGAGCCGTCGTTTCACATACGACCTTGCCTCGTGCACTCAGCTTCTCAAATTCACGTTTTTCTAAGGTCGCAATGCGCGCAAAGCCTATTGCTACCTCTTGCGGTGTGATGCCCCTGGGTAACCACAGCAGACGAGCCTGAACTGTTTGCTCATGGAGATCAAAAATCTCAACTGGAAGTTCGTTAATAATGAGCCTTGCTTTCAGCAGCCTCTGTTTTGCAGCAAATGACTTCACTTCTGCTTCAAACACATGGCCCACTCTTAGTGTGCCAACACCCAAGATCTCATCTACCCCAACCACATCCGCTACTGCCAGATAAACTTGAGTGGTTGAGTATGGCCTACCCGCCATTCCACACACCATGATAACGGACTTTGTGGCATTTTAACATTGGTGAGGCCACCTCCGTACAGTCTCTTCAAGGCCTATAAACTTCTGGAGTGCCTTCGCTCTTGCTCCTCTTCATACCGCACTTCATCTTCTCCGTCTGCTTCAACCTCACTGTCTCCCCACACTGTCCTCTGCCGATCCGTAACAACAGTGCTAAACAGCTTCACAGCTCTTACCGCCGCTTCTCTGCCTGCCGCATCTCTTTCTGCCATCTTGTTTTCCTCTGGATTTTGGCACCGTATCTACTCCAAAGTCTCTAACACGCCTTTCGCTGATACCACGCTTTTGCGCCTCTCTCATCACGTGAGCAAATACCTCATCTGTGACCACTCCTAGATTTATGTCACTGTCCGATAACACTTTCTTTTTCCACAGCTCCTGAAGGAGCGCGTCAACATCGGCTGCCATCGCCCTTCAACCGTTAGCAAAGACAAAACACTTGCACGAAGAATGGATCTGGAGTTTGCTGAGTGGCATTGTTGCTAAATTACAATGGTTAAAACCATGTAAAACAATCAAAATGATCGTTCAGGGACCCGTAACTCCGGAATGGATGGACCAATCGAAAAAGTGGTCTCTCTGAGGATGAAGCCCAGGGAAATTTTTGGCTAAGATCATATTTCAGATTTTAGTTAGGTGCAGTAGTTTTTTTCTGAAACCGTGTCACGCAAGAAGAAGAAGAAGAAGAAGAAGAAGTGAACAGTTTTCAATTTTACGTGTGGCTCCCTACTTTTACTCTTGCACGGACTTGCATAAAAGTTGGTGTAAAGTTGGGAAAAGTTGCTATCTACTATCTGGCCAAGTTTGGTTGAAATATATTGAATAGAAACGGAGAAATTAATAGTTTTAATTTTGCTGGAGAGAGGACTTCAATCACACGGCTATCGGCGTTTGCTGATTTATTTCCATTCAGCCATCAACAATAAGTAGCGCGGACTGCAAATTTGTTAAGAGCTTAGTGGACTGAAGCCATACGCCCTACTACAAACAAGTAGCGCGTGCATTTTGCGCGTGCGCGTGTTGCCGATTATTTCTGGCAGTCTGTTTGCATTGTTACTCGTTAACACTAACACAAGGCAATACTAGTTACAATGAAGTGTGACAATTATTGAACTTGGCAGGAGGACCACTAGCGTGGTCCTTTGTTTCTATTGTTAACATTGGCGATAGCCAGGTTAGTAAGGCTCAGCCTAGGGTCTCTGTGTTAAACTCTCAGCTTTGACCGTCAACTGCACTTTTTTACAGTTTAGCTTCAATTCTAAAAGTAACAAAGATTCTAAATAAACAAAGATGGAAGGTTAAATGTTTACAGTAAGAGTCTAAAAGTCAAAACCTAGAAGGAACATGGACAAGCTTTGACAGTCAGGGTCTAGGTGTAAAATTTTGTCAGCGGCTGGTAAGCATTAGACCCTTACTACCCGGTGGCCAGCAATAAATATATTTTGACGAAAAACTGGAAATCCTTCTAAAATGATCCAGTGGTAGTAGGTATGCGTTTCCTGCTTTGCTTTATGTTGAAAATTATTTTCGATTTAGTAACATGACATCATATTCGCAGCAGAGAGCATTACTGCTTATGCTCTACCATAAATCGCCGAAATATAATAAAAGAATTCTAAAGCATCAAAAGACAAAATGCCAAACTTCACAAGTAAATTGTGTTTTAAAGTACATGTACCTTAACAATATTCTAAGAACAAAGAAAACCTGCTACGACCGTTTATACAAACGTTCTGTTGGAACAGACTCGAACTAAGCTAACCACCGAGTAGTAAGGGTCTAATGCTTACCAGCCTCTTACTGACAAAATTTTACACCTACACCCATACTGTCAAAGCTTGTCCGTGTTCCTTCTAGGTTTTTCACTTTTAGACCCATACTCTATAAACATTTAACGTTCCGTTTTTGTTTATTAATAGGATAATGCTTCCTCTTCATGCGCGGGTAAATTGTTGGCTCACCAGCATTGGTAGCATTTGCTTACGCTTTCTAATTGGCATTGTTGCATAAAAACAATGTTTAAAACAATGTAAAACAATAAAACGGATCGTCCCAAAGGCCCCATAACTCCGGAACGATACGACGAATCGAAATTTCTATTTCTATAAAGGGCACATCTCCGGACGTAGATCTTTCAAATGAGCTAAGAACCAGCTTTCTACGACAAATGGTTTAGTCTGTAGCGACCATTGTATAACGTGTCCAAATAAGAAGCCAAAAATGAAACTCACGACTCCAGCTCAAGTCCAGATCTCTGAAGTGACCAATCGGAAATTAATAAAAGTTGGTACACGTGTTCACCAAATCCAACAAAGGTTATATATTAAATTTGAGTGGAAACTATTAAATAGCAGCGGAGAAATTAAGCATCGATATTTCGGCTTTAACATGGGAGACCGAGGTCGAACCTTACAGTAAAGGCTACCGCCTTTACTAATTTAAAGCAAAACATGTTGCAAGTTCACCGGGACATGTGTTAACCTAATGGCATGTGTTTGAACTGGTGTGTAATTGTATACTGACAGTAGAACTTGTATGCTTACCGTAAAAGAGATGGTACAATGTACAATATTCTAAGCTAATCTTCACCGAAATGCTACAGTAAAACTAAGAATGTTTATACTCAACTATGAGTTTTCATTTCGGGACTCCAGCAAGTAACAGTCAGCAGTGGACTCTAGTTGAGAATCTGGTGGCAGCAACCAGTAGTTACTTTGCCTCCAATCAGTATTAGGGGCCCTGGGGTCAACACCAGTTGCGCTCCTTAACACTATGTGGCAGAGCTATGACGACGGTGCTGCCACCTACTTAATGGGTGGAGGGGTGAGCCGATCTTTCCAACAAGAGTTGGAGAGATTGGGTGGGACTACTTTCCAGCATTCTCTCAAAGGCACATTGTTGCTGCAGAAATGCTGGAGCCTGGATGGCATTGTTTTCAAGAGCATCGAGGTGTGCATCCTTGTGGAGTTGGGTCTCAACAGCACTTCTATTGCTAATTTCCAGTCGATTCTAGTCCACTTCCCAGTCTGTTTTTCCGTCAAATCCGTGCTCGGTCTTGGTTTGGTGGAGAACCACCTCATTTTTCCTCTCTCGGCCAGTTTGTGTTCATGGAGTCTTTGGCTAGCCAATCTTTTAGTTTTTCCAATTCTTCAAAGCTCTGCAATCTGAACATGGGACAGCATAGTCTGCCGCCTTTGTAAGAGAGAAGTGAAACTCTGGCTTCTGGAGTGGAGGAGTCACCGTGGGAGGGCTCGGTTGTGAGCAGCTCGAACCAAAGTCAACGGTTTGGGGCCGGGGTTTCACCTTAGTCCGACTTTCGTAGACGTTCACCGGTTATCCAAGAGGCAGGGGGAGTGGCAGTTTGGACTTGGGTTCAGCTTACTTCACAGTTACTGGCTTCTCGGGGTTATATCAGTGCGGTTGGTTGTCCTTTGGAACAGTGTCTTGAGTTTGGGATGGGGGGGGGGGGGGGGGTTATAGACGCAACAGACCCCACGTTGGGCCAAGTCACAACTCCTCTCTCCTTCCAGGCATGTAGGTAAGATCCTCCACTCGAGCTGCAGGAGTGTCATTTCCGATGAGATTTTCCAGACTTTGGCACAGGTAATCGCCGGGTTGATAAGCCTTGTGATAACATGTGGCAGGTGGTATCACCATCGAAACAGTTCTGCCGCATAGAGGATGTTGCAGTGCGAGTTTCAAAACCTGCACTTATTGTAAATAAAAATGTAAACGACAAAGAAAAGTCACAAATACTTTATTAATTGATATTTTCATGTCCTGATAAGTCAAGTGTGTTAAGAAAGCTTCAAATTATGTTGACATAACGTTGATTTTCATTCGATGAGGTACATGTATGGTCAAATTGAGCTCTCTTCAGTTTAATACATTTTGAGTGTCTTTGGAAAACTATGACCCAATAATTATTCTTTGAGAGGTCAATGCGCACAAAATGGTTACCCACAATGGGTGTAGTGGTTTCTCCGTTCTGTTAAATCGAAAGTTTTGTTTGTTAACAAAGCCATCCAAATAAACGTGACACTCATCGGAGCAAAACACATGCTCCAAATTCAAATCGTCATTGTCCCTTTGCTGCAGATGAGGCGACTAATGCTTAAAGGTCGATGATCTGTTTCTGAAAGTTCCTGGAGCATTTGTATGGAAAAGATTTAATTCCTTCTTTAGCATTGTCAGCAGTGATGTTCTTTTAATGTTGAGAGCTAGAGATCGTCGTCTTGATGGCATTCTTGGTCTTCCTCTCACACTTTACACAATCTCTCCAAAATTCCCTGGTGTACGAACTGTCACTGGACGACCTGAATGTTCTGCATTCGGGTTGAAATAATTCGTTTCGTTATTGTAGTTCGTGTTGGAACGTGGAAGTTCGGAAATTGTTTACTAAACTTACACTGTACCTTCCCTTACAGAAATGTTTGGTCACGAAAGAGGTCATACTGGGATTTTTGGTGGGTGTAGAATAGACTCCAAAGTTGGCCCCAACTAGACCTCCTATTGAAACATATGGAACCTAATCAGGGCTTTGTGACCTGATCTTTGGCCTCAATTTGTGACCAACAAAAATGTACAATTCAGCAAATTCTTTGATTTGTCCCAGTTTGTGACCTAAAATAAGCCAAGAAGACTACAATTATTTTAGCCCTAAATTGATCCCAGTATGGACCAAAAAAGGCACAGCTATTCCCTTGATCCCAGACAAAAGAAAAAGTGACAGTTGGTATTTGAATTCTGTTATATTATTTTCATGCCATGTACCATTCCTAAACCAACTTAAGCTACATTATAACACCACTTCACACACTTGACGTTAGCACCATGTACACTAACCCTAACCCATGTACACATAATCCTCACTTACGTACTCTGCCGTCTTCCTTTGCTGCACTGACATGTTTTGTTCTAGTCAGTAAATCTTGTATGTATAGGCACTTTTCCTTACCGGTTAAAAGGTATGGATGTTACATTTCCATTTATTGATTTTTGGTAAAGTTAAGGACAGTTTGACTTTGTTTTAGATAATTAATTGGCATTAATTGGCACTTTACAAGCCATTTCTTACATACATATATAAAATCTACACAAAATTAAGAAATTTTTATAGTTTGATATTCTTAACATTATTCTGAACTCTGGTTATTAAAGAGTTAGATTTCAAACATTTGTATGTGCAACACATTTATAATTAAACAAACTGGTAATTACCTCTTCGACTAAAATAAAGATACAAAATTTGAATAATTGAACAATAAATTCATTTTTTTTTAATTGTTAGCTGAAAACCGTAAGGCCAGTAAAAAAGAAAAAATGGTTCTCAGGCCCTCCCGCACCGATTTTTTTGACGGGAAATAAAAAGAAACGACGCGGCAAAAATAAGAGTTAACAGACAAAAAATGGTCCTTAATGAGAAATGAAAATATAAAATTACCATTCTTGCCGTTAAATAATTTCATGGACGCGTGGTAGGCAGAATTATGATGCAGTGTTCTTTATTTTACTCAAATTAAATTACAATTCCCTAAAATGTACGGCAAAATAGGGCTGAAAATTAAAAAAATAAAATTTCGCCCTCCTGCACGGATTTCATGAGAAAAATGCCCGAGAACCAACTTTCTTTTTTTAAGTGGCGTAAGGCTTCCAAGAATTTTAGGTGACCTTTTCAGGCTTGAATTTTTTTTCAGTTTATTCAATTCAGATTTTCCTTTGTTGTATTTCCCATGTAAAATTTCCCTTTTTTGAATTTCCCATGTAAAAGATTAAATTTGTGGCATCCTAACTCCAAGATGTTTATTTTTTAATGTTTTGAAAACAACACCCCACATTTATAAGATTTGTGTAACAAAGTTGTAATATTATTAGTCAGAGTATGTAACCAAGTGGGGTCAAACAGTGGTTTAGCTGCTAAAGCCCCAAACCGTGGCCAAGTGGAGGTCTTGTGACCAAGGCTGAGTATTATTGGTCACCAGTTATTGGGGTCAAGCTAGGGTCTAGCTGCTAAAGTCCCAAACTGTGGCCAAGTGAAGGTCTTGTGACCAGGCTGAATATTCTTGGTCACCAATTGTGACCAAGTGGGGTCAAACTGGGGCCATGTTAGAAGTCACAATTTGTGACCATTTTGGGCTCTTTCCAGGGTCTAAAAATTAACTGGCCCCGAATTGTGACCATCGTGGGGCCTGTTGGGATCAATGGGCAAATGCAGGTTACGATTTGGGATCAACATGGGGTCAAACCAGGGCCAATTTGAATCAAACATTTGAAAACCTAAGGTAATGGGGTCTGCTGTGGCCAGTTGGGATCGGTTTGGGCCCTTGTGACCATTTTTGGACTTAAATTCAGTCTGTTTGTGACCAAATTTTTCTGTAAGGGTTTGTTGCAAACTTGCAGATTGCGTTGTTGTAAATGTTTCTGCAATGAGAACATGATGTTGAATTGTATACTCATCTGCCATCTTTGGAATGCTACCAGAGTGAAATGCTGCCGAATGTGTGTTCAACACATCTGACTTATCAGAACATGAAAATATCATTTAATAAAATATTTACGATTTTTCTTTATTGTCTACGCTTCTATTGACCGCCCTGTACCATTGGCACATTCTTGCCAGTCCTGTGGCCTAGAGAAGGTAATGGATCATGAACTGTGGAAAATATGCAAGTTTCAACAACACGTGGAACTTTTTTGTAGCTTTTAAGTGCAAACTAAAAGGTGTAAAAAGCAAATGACAGAAAACAGTCCCAGAAGTGCCCATCATATGTGTCATTGCAAAAATGTAAATGGAATGGCAATGACTGATTGCTAATTTGAGCCCATTTCCAGGGTTGCTTAGCAAATCTAAATATCTGACAAAAAAAATGCTAACAAGTTTAGTAACTTAGGGTTTTCTGACAATATTATTCCGCCTAGAAATATTGTTCATTCGAGAAACTCACTTTGTTTTTAGCGAATGGGAAGGGGATATTAGTGACATATCAGCCATTTACTGTTAACTTTGTCTGATGAGCACTCCGATGGTTGTTCAAGCAGGCACTTATTGCTCAATTACGGTGGTCGGTCGCTAGTTACTGCCATTGTAACACATAATGAAGGTAAGTTGGAAATAATTCAAATAAGCCATCAGCGAAATTCATACTCTAGAAATAATGTAGTACAGTAAGCCTCCTTTAGGCACTTATGTTTCAATCAAGTGCTGCGACCCATTTTGAAACGGCAACCCTGTCAAATCCATCACCAGCTCACTACCATATAGCCTTTACCGATATGGCCCCTTCTCAACTGAATTGAAATAAGTTGCCTTAGAATTTTATGTCTGAGCTAATCTGAACATTTTAAAAAGCTTGAATGACAGCTGATTTGAAACCATGAGCTAATAAAGCTCTTCTAATTACTAACTCCTTTATAAACTTTATAGAACACTCAAGCTGTCATTCGGGTGAAGATAGGTGGGGACGTGTTTAAACTTATGACTGTCAAACGTTTGCATTATATCTCCTGAAACGGTTTATAAGCAATCTTCTGACTGCGTGTTTAAAGTCATTATTATTAAATTTCAATCTCTGTTTACAGGAAGAAGATGAAGAATTATCATCTCCATCGGATAAGGTTAACTTGAGTGGGTTTGTGGCTCGAAGTAGGACTTCAAATGAAGATTCAAACATTCCAAATACTCGGCAGCATACAGGTTGTTACTATGTTATAGGTTGATGTGATTTTTGTGTATCTGCTGTAGTTTATTTGCCGATAAGGAGTGCATATCATAGCATCTATTTTGGTAAATAACACAAGTAGTGCAAAAAAAAAATACTCACCCTTCACTTACAAGGAAATGTTAAGACTAATTTCAGGGACTCAAATCTCACGCAAATAGCAAACATTTGGATTCTGCGCAATGCTAACGTAGACTTGTTAAATTAAAGATATTTCTATACTAACGAGAGCATACATTACCTGCCTTTTTTTTTTACATCTTTTGCCCGATTGCGCATGTGCAGGTGAATCTCCTTATAAAAGCAGTCTGATCAGACCTTGCTTCATCTTTTTTTCCTAGAGCTCCGCCGCGTGTGGTTGCTCATTCTGCTCTCCTAGCACAGGACCGTTTCTGCTTTTAAGATTGGCTCTTGGCCTACTCTTCTGCTTAACTACTATGGAGTCTCCCGATATAAGTCACTGCTACTGACTCTTCGCTCATTTCCGATCTTGGGACTATAGACATTTCAGCGGCTAGATGCCCTGCTTCACCCGGCCCAGTCTTGGTGCCTGCTTCTTCGTCTTCCGAGTCTTCTAATGTTCACCGTCTCCTGCCTCTTTCATGAAGAGAGTCCCACGACCGCCCAGGATTTCTCAGGCGGGTCAGTCACTCTGTTTTGGTCGCTACTGGTTCCACAAGCCCAAGGTCGTGGTCCAATCGTTCTCAGTAAGACACCTTTGAACCTTGGCCGTCTGACAGCCTTTTTTTGGGTGTTCTGGGAGGACCCTTGGCTTCTTTCTTTCCAGTTGAGATCCGTGGACAGCGTCCCCGTCTGCTACCCTCGTCCCACCTTCATCTTCAGTTGCGATCCCCGTCATCGGTCTCACCACCTCCTGGATGGCCGCCTTTGCCGGATCCTGTCACTACAAGGCAGGGCTTAATGTGGCCCAGAACGGTGTTCCGGTTCTTTTTTTAAAGCCGGAACGGCATTCCGGTTCTTTTAAGGGCAACATTTCACCTGTACCGAAAAGTCTAATCTTTCGGAAATTTTCGTAATTTCAAATTAAAAGCAATTCCTCCTAAAACCAACTTAAAATCACCATTTTAGTGAATTTGATCTAATTCAACCTCAACCATCATAACAAAACTAACTTTTTTTTTTACTTGGGCAGAATAGTTGAGGTTTTTCTGCGGCTGCGATCTGCTAGGCCCATGATTCCAGTTTTCACTTGCACGTCTCGTGCCGCGTTATAGCGATCGCGTTTCGACCGGTGTGTTGCAAATATTGTTGATAATACTTTTTGACATTTCATAAGTGTTAAAACGTTAATAAAAATAAAATAAGATCTGTGATGTATCAACAATAAAAACTTTAAAAGATTTTTTTAAGTAAGCCTATGGCTTTTTAATTATTTTACTGCATTTGAGTGGCTATTCTTCTGTATCAATCCTGACTGGAATTCGGTAAAACAGTTGGTAAAGCACTGCTTTTTAATACATGCATTTTTTATCGGGGAGGTGGAGGAGGGAAGTGACTCCATTTTCACACCCATGGCGCAACCGTGGGTAGGAGCAAGTGGGGACATTAGTTTCTTCCCCAAAAATAAATCAAAATAGCAAGAGGTGAAACATAATACCATAATATTGTATGGGCATGAAAATCTTCAAAAAATGTACCTTCCAGAAGCTAGAATAGGTGTTGAAATAGGTAAAAATTTTAGCTTCCCCTGCTGGGAAAGCTTACACCACTCCCCCAGATCCCCTGGCTGTGGTTGCAACGGGTTCAAATGACAGTTCCGGTACTTTACTAATTAGAAATTAAGCACTGCTACAAGGGTGCCCATTCCGTTTTCTCGTTTTCGGGAACACTCGCCACCATCTGCCACTTTGGTCTTGACAATGGATGTCCCGCAAGATGCTACAGTCGAAGTCGCTTCTTCTTCCCCGGTTCCACAGCTCTTACTGAGCCCCGCATCGTCTAGTCACGTGCACCCTGAGAGATGCGCGTATTGGATGCTGCTTTCCAACCAAACAGTCTCCCACTACGCATAGGGCCTGCACCCGTTACCGGACCCCATGTGCCGCTTCCGGACTCACCATGCTTGCTGTGCCGGGAATTAGGCCTCAATCCGATGGGCCATGTCGGACCAAGCTCGTCTACCCACACTATTCCTGTCTCCTGTCGTTCCCTGTGCCCTACAATTTTTTTGTGGCTGCACACTAGAACACCTGCTACAGTTTTCCGGTGATCTATTTCGATTCATGGAATCTCCCGGCTTCCGGCCTTCTCACGAATGTCGCTCCCGTCGGCCGAAGATTCATTCACTCCTTCGTCGTCACCTGGCTCTGCACCCATGGGCTCATGTACCACCACCTGTACGGATGTCTATATGAAGCTTGCGAACAGGGACCGTTCTGGTCTGACTTCGTGGCTAAGTCGGCCGGTGCTTCACATTGCGACCAGTTCTTCACTTTGTAGTCTTGCTGTACTGTCTTATGTTACTGTAATAAAGTCTCACCACCATTTGTAACGGCGGATGCTACGACGGCTGAGGTGCTTGAAAAATCACCGACATCAGCTGAAACTGGGTCTTGCTTAACATTGCATCTGGGTGACTGTACTTTTACGGGAAACAGCACAACTGCTACAGTCCCGGCATGGGGAATGGAGCTTCGATGTCCTAATTAATAACCCTAACCAATAAAAAGCGGGTAATGCTGCCACTAAAGTGGAAAATAGAGCTAGGCTAAGCTAAATGTAGAGAATTGTCTAAATATTAACTTCCATCAGTTATCAAATTAGCAACCAAACTGGCGTTTAGAACTCCTGGTTATATTTTGGACAGTCAATTTTAAAGATAACACTACAGTATTGGTTTGCTATATACAACAGTTTAGCTTTGAATTAAAAGCATGGTCTTGAATTAACAGTAATTCGATCTACAGAATTTAACGAAGTTCACATTAAAATTTCAAATTGAAACAGTAATTTGTTGGGGTTTACAGGAAAGAGCCCCCTAAATCATAAGTAGCCTGTGCTGGCTTATAAAATAGACCTTACAGTTGTTTTTCAAATGGTACTCCCAAAAGATCAAACCGTCCCACTGGAATTCACATTAGAAATGGGTTGTACACAACCCATGAAGTACTATGCTTCTGCAAATTTAATTGACCAAATGGCCTTTGTTTACATTAATTTTAGGTTAATGAAAATAGTAATGAAAGTAGCTGGTTTTTAGGAAGGGACCGTGAACCCTTACGTTATGGTAGTTAAAAGTCCTGAATGCCGATGGCCTAACTCACCATCAGAGGCGGACTGGGGAGTCAAGAGGCCAGTCGGGAATGTGACGGCCAGAGGCCACTTTTTTCTACTAATTAGGGCAGAGCCAAGACGTTGCGAAGAGCATTTGGCTGGGGTGGGGTTAAATTATTTGGATCAAGAACTGCAGCTAGGGGGTCTGGGGGAGCACTGTGAGCTCCCATAGCGTGGTCCGGAGCCGGAAGCTGACGGATTTTTAGGTATTCTAAGGCCTTTACTGGCTTCAAACGATATGTATTAGAAATTGCTTCGGGCGCCACAAAAATAAAAGACAGTAAATAACAGTAGGGGAAAACATTTTTTTTAAAACCCTTTCCCATACCCTAAATTTATTTTTGATGGTTTTAGAAGAATACTGGATCCCTGGTGTTCACACGAAGACTCAGTACTATTTTTTTTTTAATTATGAAAA